>LR749496.1:5565164-5654876 GCA_902729485.2 Mus minutoides
AAAGATGGCGCGGTGGCGCGGTTCTGGCTGGGGGAGGCCCAGCCTCCGGTGGGGCGGAGTTCTCAGTTCCTGCCCCTGGAGTGAACTGCTGACCCGCTGCTCCCAAAACCACCTCTGCACTCACGCATAACCCCAATGCGATCTTAAAGTCCTGGGGTGTCCCTAGCTGTGTCCGCTGGGCTCAGAGGAAAGATGGCGCAGCGGCGCGGTTCTGGCTGGGGGAGCTCTTCTTCTTTTTTTTAAGTCTCAGCCATTCTTATTGAGGTGAGATTAAATCTCAAAGCATTTTTAATTTTCATGTCCCTGATGGATAAATAAGGCTGTTTAACTTTTTCAAAAATTTCTCAGACATTTCTCCATCTTCTGTTTGGGGAAATCTGTTTAAGACCATGTCCCAAATTTTAATTGGGTTAGTTGTTTTCTTGGTATTACATTTTGTGAGTCCTTTATGTAGTCTAGACACTAACCCTATGTCAGATGTATAACTGGTATGGATTTTTCCCAATCTCTAGGCTGCTTCTGTACATGAAAATGGTGTCCTTTGCTGCATGAATGTTTCTGAGCTGTTCTTAGTGCTTACACTACTAGGCCTTGTTCAGAAGGTGCTTTCCTTGTGCCTAAGGGTTTAAGCATAACCCCTACTTTCTTCTCTATTAGATTCATAGTATCAGGTCTTATAGTAAAGTTCTTTATCTATTTTGAATTGAGTTTTATGATTGTTAAGAGATAAAGATTTAATTTCATTCTTGAGCATGTAGCTATCTAGTTTGACCAGCACCATTTTTTGAGGAGGCGATCTTTGTTCCAAAGTGTATCTTTGGACTCTTGGGGTATAAGACAGGATTTTCTGGGATTACAAAAAAAAAAAAATGGTTAAAAGTTCAAACTATATTACACTTTCAAAAGTAAAATTTAAATGCAATAAAGGTTACATACACAAAAAATTGGGGGTGGGGAGAATATATGATCTGTGTCCTTGAGTCTATTCTCTCTATCCCTGTATCACTTTTTATACTGTAGCACATTGTTTTGATTATTGAGGTTCTGTTGTATAACTTGCATAGTAATACCCAAGGCCATGTTTTTAGTATTCAAGGCTAGTTTAATACCTTAAGTCTTTGGTTTACAAACAGATTTTGTGCTTTTTTAAAAATGTGAAGACTTGAGTAAGAATTTTACTTGACATGTTGTCGACTCTGTAGACTGCTTTTTTGTAGATGGCTATTTTTATAATATATGATCTCATTGCTGAAGAGATCACATACTTGACTCATAAGTTGTGGGAAATCAAGCTATATATAAACCAGAAAACTTGATCCCTCCATAGTAGTTATAATAATGTTGGAAGGGGCAGTTATATATATATATATATATATATATATATATATATATATATATATATATATATTACAAGGAGAGAAAAATAATCAACAACCTTACTTAGCTGTGCACTCTGTAAACTATAATCTACTGACCTAACAAGCTGTGCCCACTGTAGCAAAAGAAACAAACAAACAAAAAAAGATATAGTGGTAACTAATCATTTTCTGATTTGATTTAAATACCACACACAAAATAGAACTCAATCTTGTAATTTGGGTCAAGAATCTATGGCTGGCTAGATCATAGGCCATAAGGGAGAACCCAATGCTATTATTCGTGTAAATGGGTATAGTAATAAACTGGCCCCTACGCCCAGGCACATATAGGCATCACTAAATGGCCTCAGTGAGTTTGAGAACATAGCAGCACAAGAAGTTGGGATTGAAACATGTTAGGGCACTAGAAGAGGAACTTGAAAGGGTGAATCTGTAAGTGTCTTTGATCATAACTGAATATGGAATGAATCCCCAGGTGGGACAGTCTCTGGGTGGTCTTTCCTCAGATGCTGTAGAGGATGTGGAGAAAGAGGAACACTGCTCCATTTGCTGGTGGGAATGCAAATTGGTACAACCTTTCCAAGTTATTGCAATTCAATTTGTGTGTCTGACACTGTGGAACCATAAGTTTGGCTATTCTTCAGGTCAAAAGACAACAGAGCAGGATGTCTGCAGCAGGTATGTGGGTCTGAGCCTTAATTCTGCCTTTACTGTGTGCTGTCTGTGAAGATTATGCTCTCTGGATTTGGTATTCACGTGAAGATAACAATAGTCACTACTTCATTAACTGATAGAAGCAATACATGTGAATCCTGCAAAGTCTTCCAAACAGATCTTGGCAGGGAGGGCAATCATTACTGCTTTTAAAAATTAATTATCATTCCTTTGCTGTGTTTGTTCTGCATTGCTGGAGGATAGCATATTTTTCATAAGTAAATTTTCCACTGATTAAAGCTTAACACTTTGAGCAGCCAAAGATACTAATTTTTTAAAAATATTTTTGGATGCAGATCTTGCTAGCTGTGAAATCCATTATTAGCACATATTGAAATAATTGAGACTGCCTCTAGGAACAATGACATTGAATATCAAATGCAGTATCAGGTTGCAATAGGAGTGGCCTCTGAGGTCAGTTTACTCCCACACTAAATGACATTAAGCCATTTATTTTCTCTGTAATTGTCACTTTTTGTAAGCATGCTGGCTGCTGGTTTCTAGGTCCTGCTCCTGTCTGGGATATTGGTTATCAACTCACAAGGCTCAGTTTACCTGCCTCCAGTAACCCCTCAGACCTTCTACTTAAAAAGCTTAAATTGTTATGACTTAGAAAAGAAGGGAAACAAACTTATTGTTTCTTAAAAGAAGCATGAGGATGTCATAGAAACCCTCTGCTGTGACTCAGTTGTAATCATGTTGTACTTCTGTTTTATATGGCTTCTGGTTTTCCCTCCCACATACTCTATATTGGTAGGACGTGTTAAGGGAAATGTGGCCCTCTTATTTACCCTGAGAAAAAGCCTCAACTTCCACAAACTCAGAAAAAAAATAGTGTAAACAAAACTAAACAAACAAACAGCCTAGCCTCAACTTCCACAAACTCAGAAAAAAAAATAGTGTAAATAAAACTAAACAAACAAACTGCCTGCTGTTAGCACCCAACCAAGAGTCAGTGTGTGGAGTCTTTCCCAATATTCTAGAAGTCTCACTGCCAGCCAGGACAACCACATCAACATCATGATTTACGTGACTTTACCAAAAGGAAACAACTCATCTGGTGAGATGTCTCAGATGGCAAAATGCTTGTCACATGAGCTTCAGGGCCGAAGGTTCCTTCCTAGAAGACATACAAAAAGTCTAGGCAAATGCAATTCCAACCAGGGGAGCCAGAGAAGCAGATCCCTAGGAAATTCTCAAGGCCAGATAAACCTAGCTAAACCAGCCAGCTGCAAGCCAATGTGAAATTCTGCCTTAGCAAACTAAGTGGGTGACTCTTACTGAAGGATGACTAGATTTGACCTCTGCCCTCTGTGTATATACACACACATGTGCACATACACCCTCACACCAACACTTACACATACATTAACATGCATGTACACACATACACAGGGAGGAAGAAATTTTTTCTCTTTAGCCACAAATTAAGTTTTTCTCATGTGCATTATTATATAAGTGCAAGGAAAAGAATTATGTTTCTTCCATTGATCTTCTGCTGAATTTTTTGAGATCTCAAATCAAAGAGTTTGATTATCCATACTGAATGATGACTATATTTACTTCTAAGAGATCAGAGGCAGAATTATTGTGCATAACTGCACTCATCTCCAAAGATTCATGTTTTGCTAAAATCTGGTTATCATGGCAGTTTGACAGGGCAAAAGGCCAGGCTCTGAAGTATCTGGAGTATGCATAATAACCACAGGTCAGGTCTCTTTGCTGTCTGCCTGGATGATGTGTTGCATGATGCCATGTAGGCCTGTAGCTGTCTTAATAACAACAGCAGGTGAACAATGTGTTTTAGATAAGTTACTTGTTCCCAGGGCTGGGATAATAGCTATAACTGCAGAAGTAATAAATTGTCAAGTCAAGTGTTTAAAGGTTTGGCTTAGAGGTCAGACTTTCATGCTAAACTTCACTGACTGAAATGTTCGACTTCTGAGGTATGGTTTCTGCATTCAGAAACTAAAAGGTCAATTTAAGTTTGCAGAGAGACGGAAAAAATGCCAAAAGAAAGGTGGATCTGTGTTAATCTAGCTTCTAAGATTCTCTTAATAAAGGAAAATCAATTCAAATAGAAGTTGAGCCTTAAGGAAGGACTTTAGTGGTGTCAGGAAGCAACTGTGCCTAGCTAAAGCAGGGAAGAGACCAGCTCAGAGATGCTAATGAGAGCATGAAGGGGTTATGAAAGCAGAGGTCAAGGCCTCCGGATGTCACCGTGTCTAGGACAGAGGCTGAATCTAGAGGGATTCCCCAATCATTTGATCATTCACACATTTTCATTCATTAGTATACAGCACATTTATAGTGAGTGAATCACTGAGCCACGTATAAGAACCATCAGAAGCTCAGATGCAAAGCCATAAGACTTGGGGTTTAGAAATATTATAAGCACTAAGCAGGAAAAGTAAAAGTCAGAGAAATGTGTTTTAGTCTATTTATCTATACTTTGAGAAGTTTATAGATTTATGTGATATATTTTGAACATATCCCTCTCTCGCCTTCAGCTTCTCCAAGACTCCCCCCTAATCCACTTCATAGCTTTATAGTCTATTTTGGGGGTATTGTTGTTGTTCTTTATGGTCCTCTACCCTCAATTAGTACTAGCTGTAGGCACCTGGCTATAGAGCCATTCACTGAAAATGGATGTAGTGGTTAGAATAGGTATACCCCCCATGGAGTTATGTGCGTGAATGCTTGACCCCTAGAGAGTGACACTATTAGGAGTTGTAGCCTTGTTGGAGAAGGTGTGGCCTTTTTGGAGGAAGTGTGTCACTGTTGAGGTGGGCTTTGAGGTCACATATATACACTCAAGCTACACCCAGTACAGAAGATAGTTGCCTCCTAGCTGCCTTCAGATCAAGATGTAGAAATCTCAACTGCTTCTCCAGTACTGTCTGCCTGGATGCCGCCATGCTTCCCACCATAATGATAATGGACTGAACCTCTGAAACTGTAAGTCAGCTCCAATGTAATGTTTTCTTTCCAGGAGTTGCCTTTGTTCATGGTGTCTCTACACAGCAATGGAACCTTAACCAAGACAATGGGCAATCTCCAAGAGGTTACCCACTTAAAGAAAAATGATCCTTCCTTCACTGGCAGCCATCACCTGCTAAAGATGTCCAGGTAACTGCAGGACCCCTTGAGGTTTTCCCACATCCAGAATATTGACTTGCTTGATCTTGGGCAGACCTGGTGCAGGCAACCATAGATGCTATAGGTTCCCTATGCACAATGGCTCAGCCACAGCTAGAACATACTGTTTTTGCAAGACTCTGGCAAAACTTACAATCTTACTTCCCCCTTTTGACCAATGCTCTTTGAGTCTTGGAAAATGGTATAAAACTGAAACTTGGACAAGCCATTAGAACCCTTCAAGTCTCTGAAATGTAGAGGATTGTTATCACTGTAGTTGGCAGAGTAAACCTGGGAGAGCAGAGCCTAAAAATTAGGTGGACTAAAGTCTCATGCAATAGCAATTTTTATTCAGGCATTAGATGACCTATATTCAGAAGGTATCCTGGGGGTTAGGCAAAATCATAAGAACAGAGTTTACTTAAATTCAAGCTGTATACAATCACAACGAAAAGGTCACATGAATTTAGTCTGTATAAGGCCACAAGGACACTCATGCTTAAAAACATTATTCTAAATATGAATAGGTAGTTTGTTGAGTAATAGAAAGTAAATCCATTCCCTTTTATTGCACCTGGGAGGTGCAGGTAATCATATTCCAAGAACAACCCATGTTATGAAGAAATAAAGATTGTAAGATTTTGCTTTATTTCCTTGGAGTTAACTCGCAAGCTCTCAAAAATTCTCCACACACAGCTTCATTCATGGACCACATTCCTACAGGGTATTTTTTACTTTTTTTAGAGGAGGGGTGGTCATACCATACATAGTTTATACCAATCACAAAGAAGTTACAGACCCCAATTCATTGGGACTTCAACATCATTCTATGAAGTGGGTATTATATACTGTTGCTCAGCATAAAAAAAAAAACTGGAGTAAATGGATGAAATGTTGGCTCAGCATCACATAGCTAACAAAGAGGAGAGGCTGGGGGTTAAGTTCAGCTTTTGTCTGCCATACTGCTCTGAAGAAAGGCCATACTTCCAGGTGGGGTACAGAACAGGGCTTGAACACATGTTTGCTGTACAATTCCCATAAGACAACACATATGAGCACAATTTCAGGGGACTCAGCATGCTCTTCTTGAGTACCCAGATAGGTTTTGTGTCTTTTCTTTAGGCAGAAACCAATGCCAAACCTTGGTAAAGCCTTTGGGTATATTTGAGTAGTAACAACTGGCAAGAGTCAGGTCAAATTTTAAACAGAATGATGAATTTAATGTTCTCCAGAGTTGTCCAGTTTAGGGAAATTTGTGAAAGTTTTTGCAGACATTTGAGAGATAATGTCTCTGTAACTTATCAGTGCCACCATTGTTCTATAGTAGAAAACTAGCAGAAAGGACAATTAAGGACAACTGAGTGATATGGCCAAGCTAATTACAGATTTTGATTGATGTAATTAAGACAAGTTGTGGAACAGGGAATGAAACAGTGGCTAATTTCAGGAAGAAAGAAAGACAGATCTCCTGAATGACCTAGAATTTTAACAAGGATCTAAGGATGGAGATGTACCCAGCAATTCAATAGAGTCAGAGAGGAAAGAGCTTCTGTCCCAGAGGAACATCCAGTATAAAAGCCCAGATGGGCAAAGGCCCTGTCATGCTCAGAAGTTAAGGAGGGTCAGTGTGGTAAGGACTAAGGGCTGTAGGACAAAGTGAGAGAGAGGGGCGGGGAGGGAGAGGGAGAGAGAGAAAGCCAGAGCATGCAGGATCTTACACCAATAGCAAATAATTTGAGCTATCTAAGCACATGAAACTCCTTGAGAAAGTTCAAATCAAAGCAACGTGTATGTTTCAAAACATTCTTCATAGACTCTACATCAAAATGGACCTGTCGTGTCTGTGAGAGCTAATTTGTCAGAGTAAAAGGATGACCTGTAACTGGCTAAACATGTTGGCTCTGGGCACATTTCAGAGAAAAAGAGCAGTTAAATCAGAAAATGAAATGAAGATGATCTGCTGTCATTAATGTAGGCAACAAAGGCCTAGAAGAACAAGGAAGTAAAGAAATGGAATATTCTTCATATTTCCCCCCTCATCTTGAACTAGGGCATCCATCTTCCTTACCTACCGATGAACATTTCAAGTTCCAGGTCTGGTGTCTTCACAAACAAGACCCCAGTAGTGCCCTCCTTCCCACCACACAGTTTGCAGACATTTGCCTTCTGTCTGGTAATTTCACAATTAACCTTGCTCTTTAGGCTTTGAGCTAAGATTCAGTTAAAGGATGAATTTTTTTATGGTTTTCTAATTTGAAAGCCTTTTCATCCATGCACTCATTGCCAAGTTCACTTTACAGTTTCTTCCCTCTTTTATTACTCCCTTCCTCCTTTCCTTTCAACTTCTCTTCCTTCTTGCCTTCCTTCTCTCCCTTTCCTACCTTTCTTCCCTTTTCCCTTCCTTCTTTTTCCTTCTTTCTCCCTCATTTCCTGCCTCCTCTTTCTTCTCTCCTTCTCTCAGTTCCTCACTCCATTCCTTTATTCCCCTTCACCTTCCTTTCTTCTTTTATGCCTTGCTTCTGCTCTTCCCTTCCTCCCCTGTCCTTCCTTATCTCTCTTTCCATCCTTCCTTCCTCTCGTCTTACTCCTCTCTTCATTCTCTCCACATTCCTTCCTCATACAATCTCTCTTCTTCCTTCTTGATTCTGACTCTTTCCTTCCTCACCCCTATTCCGCTCTTTTCATTTCCACTTCTCTACTTATTTCTCTTGGTTCTATTATTATAGATAACCCTGGCTAATAGTTTCAGAATGGGGAAGGATTCCAGGAAAAGAGTAGAAGATGAAGGATTCCTGGGGTAGGGTGGGGTCTGATAAATACTATAAATCATCAAGATACCAAGATGTAGGGTGTCTTGAATGTCTGAAAAGGCAAGCTAAGGTAGGCGGCTTACATTCTGAGCAATAGAACTGCAAAAATAATCTGAGTGACTGGTTCATTCATCTTTGTTTGCTGAAGTAGTTCAAACAAACATCAAAAAGATGAAAAGACTCCCAGTGAAATAGAATCATAGTCTCTGGATTCCACCAGGTCCCAACTGAGCTACATCAAGTCTGTCAACCACTGTGACTTTCAGTTTTTCTCAGGAGTAGAATGTAGATAGCAAAGGATATCTTAATAGTTAAGCAAAGTAGTACTTGAAACTATCTACCCATAAGAGACAGCTAGACCCAAACACCCGCTTCCATCAGCTTCAGCTGATCTTCCTTCTTAGGGGGAGTGTGTAAGGACCTTTGAACAAATTCTGCAGCTATGTAAATTTAATATCAGCTTATAAAGCAGTATCATGCACAAAGAAAGAAATCTCTTTACTGCTTTACTGTTAATGGATACTTTTAATTAAATATAAACCCTCAAAAGGTCCTACCAGTAGCACAATGTCCTTAAATCTGCAGGAGTCTATGCCTGAGAAACCTCCTCTGCCTGCTTCTCATTGACAGAAAGTCAGAGAAGGGGACTTTGCATTTCTGTTCACTGTGAACAAAGGGATATGTTTTTCTTCTATATAAGCAAAACATATAGGCAGCCATAAAATATTTCCTTTCAGCTTCTCGACAGATTTGATATAAGTTTGAGAATGCGGAAGGGGAAAATGGAGGGGTCACTCTAAAAGATAAATTTAATCATGTGAGTTTGACAATGGTGTGTTCGTTCAGCCCCTCCCGTTCTGGAAGGAGGAAAAGACTGCTTTTAAACAATCAAAGGTTAAAGTTAGTCCCGTCATTCATGTGGTTTCACTCTCTTATGCATATTGAAATACCTCAGAAAGATTTATAACCCTGCTACATACAGCCTGAGTTCCAGTAAGTGAGTCTCTTTTTGAAGGTTAAATATTTATGCTTCTATTTCCCTGCCTGATACAGACAGCAAGAGTAAACCCACGATAGTCAAGGAGTCATGGTGACAAGCCAGGGTTATAACGAGAAATGACCACAAGCTCAATATCTAGAATGTGTCCTCTTCTCTCTAGTCTTGGCTCCTTAGAAAATAAAGGGGTGGACAGATGGGTGGACAATGGGCGATGGACAGATGGACCCTCCTAGTAACTAATCTCAGGAAGAAGTAACTCCCTTAGATTAAGTGTGAATCTAAGTTTATATAAAATTCCCCCAAACTTTCAGTCTAGATTTAGAGGCTTATAAACAACCTCCTTCAGAAGGGAAGCAATTAGTTAGTGGGATGCTCTGCTCCCTTCTCATGGACAGAAAGTCAAAGAGAAAACTTTGTACACTTCTGTATACAAAGCTTCCTAGACCTCTACAGACTGAGCAGGCAGACATGACTTCTTTTACAAACAGGGGAATCAACATCCTAAGTAGTCAATGAGATTGCCCTTCCTTCCCACATACAGAGAACCAGAACTCTCACAGGACTGCAGGCTCTATCCTTTATGCTTCTTGTTATGATCATTCTAATAACAAGTATTTACACAATGAATAATAATTTAACAAAGGTTAATTACATTTGTGCTTCATTCCAATCTTTTGTCTATGTTTATATTTATCTTATTTCAATGTCACCAAGCACTTGTCTCTATAATAGCAAAATGTACATGTTCTGGGAAAGCCATCAAAGGAAAAATGAGTATTTCTTCACTCTTCATCCAGAAAATCTTGTTCTTAAGAACCAACACTCAACTCCTTCACCTATAGCTACTGACATCTTCTCAATATTTACTGATGACAACTCATTACAGTTTCTTAATTGCAGAATTCCTGCTACAGAAGGTAAGAATTGAACACTCATCAGCTCTCTCCTCTAAGATACACAGTCACTTCCCTCCCTTCTCAATTTCTTGGTGATGCCATAGTACAATTTTTTTTTATCATGGGTTTTCTGCTCTTCTGATAATCATTTAAATGAGCAGTTCTCAACCTGTGGGTCACAACATCTTTGTGGCTATCTATCAGATATCTGCATATCAGATATTTACAATATGATTCATGACAGTAGCAAAACTACAGTTATAAAGTTGCAGTGAAATAATTTGATGGTTGGGGGTCACCATAATGTGAGGAACTATATTCAAGGTTTTCAGCACTAGGAAGACTGAAGACTCCTGGTTTAAAGGTGATCATAGTTGCTGCTGAGATGACTGTGTTCTTTCAAGGACTTCAAAATTTTGTTCAACTTACTGTTTTTACTCTTCCTCTGAAGTTAAAAAATGCAATACTCTTTCCTTATCCACCCCAAGATTTTTTCTAAATCCCAAACTCTTGTTCATTTCAGTTAACAAATCATGTAAGCATAATATTTAATATATAATACATAAAAATATAGTATTTTATATATATACATATATATACACATATATACACACATATATATAAGCATAGATTATTTTTGAATTCTTATTACTCTTATTTCAAGTTAAACAGCTTGGTCTCCAGGCTCTCTGTAAAACTGCCACAGGACAATCCATACTCCCATCCAGATATCACAGCTCTGTTATCCTTTCTGTCTGTAAAATAACCCTATTACTTAGTCAACAAGAGTACACCCTCTAGTCAGTTTCATAGGCAAAGGGGATAATATTTTGAGAATTTTTAGAGCCATGTTTCTTTGATTTTCCTTTTACACCTAGTTAATAATTTAGCCCAACCTTGAATTAAAAACCTGTTCTTCCAGAATTATAAAGATACTGTCTCACTATGTTCTCTTCAATCTTGTCAAATACAGTTATATTTTTTCTCTGCATTTATATGTGATTTGTTCCTTTCTTATAAAAGCTTTAAAAACCTTTGCCTCTGGCATTCTAAACTGCCAAAATACGATCCCTAATTTCTGATCTTTTCTCATTTATTGCTTTGGATTCTTGTGGGAGAATAATTTCAAACTGGGAATTATTATCATCAGAAATGAAAAACTTAATTATTTCATTTATAATTTTATTCTATTACTTTCTCAGTAAATATTACTAGTTCAATATTGAATCTTTTGGACATCATATCTAATTTTCTTTCTCCCAACTATCTTTCATTTTTAATTTATTTGCCTTTTTTGGCATTTTAGACAAAGCAAAATGGACATAGAACCATGTCAGAAATTTTAACTGCACAGTGTGATGAATTTTGATCCATATGACCACCTAAGTTGAATTCTATCAAGTATTTTTTTTTTGCAATAGTAAAATTCTAACAAGTTGAAGAAATGTCTCTAATCAATTCATTCTGCTGATGTCTTTAAAACTAGGGTACTATGGCCAAGGCAAAAGCTGGGGCTCAGTCGGGAGGTAGTGGCACACGCCTTTAATCCCAACAATCAGGTGACAGAGGAAGGCGTATTTCTGAGTTCAAGGTCTACAAGTTGAGCCTGGTCTACAAAGTGAGTTTCAGGACAGCCAGGGCTATACAGAGAAACCCTGTCTCTAAAAGAAATAAATAAATAAAAATAAAAAAGAAAAAAAAAAGAAAAAAGAAAAAACTGGGGCTCAGAGAGAAAAGCAGAATGAGCAGGAATCAGAGATAAAAACATGGAGAAAGACTGGTGAAGATCTATGTGTATGTGTGTACCTACCAATATGTTTATGTGTAATAGATTAATATATGCTTAACTATAAAGAGATCAAAAGGATTGGCTTACACAATTCTTGGGGCTGGGTAAGCAATTTCAACGTTTGTATAGCAAGCAATTGGAAGTACAAATCGCCCGCATATAGGAACCCTACTGGATACAGCCATAGTTTTTGTTTGCTGGTTTCAATCAAGAAGAAAAGCACAGAGGGGAGTGAGAGCAGATACAGAAGTGCTCTACTTCAGCAGCTACCTGAAGTCTCTAGGCCATTAAAAATGGCTTACATCACTAAGCAGACTCACTCAGAATTGTTTATTTTTGATGTGAAAACAATAGATTAAAGATTTCATTGACATTTTAAAAATTGCTTTGTGAGAGCAGGTAAGGGAGCCATCTTGTGTCCCGGATCCCTCTGAGACCAGTCTGCATAGATCAACTCACAGACTGTGGAGGGTGAGCAAGCAGGAGAGAGCAGACTGCAGAAGTGATACAGCTTCTGGGACAGACCCCCGTTTCAGGCTCCTTCCCCGCCAGAGGAGAGTGGCTGCCCTGGAAAGCTCTGACCCCCAGAGCAGGTAAGGAAGCCATCTTGTCTCCTGGGTCCCTCTGAGACCAGTCTGCACAGGTGAAAGTGAGGACTGCAGAAGTGACACAGTTTCTGGGACAGGCCCTGTTTGGGGCTGTAGACATCTGGGCACCTTCCCCGCCAGAGGAGAGGTAACCACCTGGGAGGACTCTAGCCTCCAGATCAGGTGAGGGAACCACCTTGTGTCTTGGGTCCTTCATAAAACAGGTCTGTGCAGGTGAGAACGCACACAGCACAGGCAACCCATCTTCTCGACAGGCCAAGTTTCAGGTCTTCATCTTCAGCCAGGAGGCAGGTCTAAACACCAGAACTCTGTGCACCTTCCCTGCAAGAGGAGAGCTTGCCTGCAGAGAGTACTCTGACCACTGAGACTCAGGAGAGAGCTGGATTCCCTGGACAGCTGACAAAGGCTAACAGAATCAAAGAAGGAACAGGCTCCAGCCAGAGACAATAATAACAACTAACACCAGAGATTACCAGATGGCGAAAGACAAAAGTAAGAATCTTACCAACAGAAACCAAGACCTCTCACCATCATTAGAACCCAGCACTCCCACCTCAGCCAGTCCTGGATACCCCAACACACCCGAAAAGCAAGATTTGGATTCAAAATCATATCTCATAATGCTGGTAGAGGACCTAAGGAAGGGCATAATCCCAGAACTCAGGAGGGAGAGGCAGGCAGATTTCTAAGTTCCAGGCCAGCCTGGTCTAAAAAGTGAGTTCCAGGACAACCAGGGCTATACAGAGAAAACCTGGAAGAAGAAGAAGAAGAAGAAGAAGAAGAAGAAGAAGAAGAAGAAGAAGAAGAAGAAGAAGAAGAAGAAGAAGAAGAAGAAGAAGAAGAAGAAGAAGAAGAAGAAGAAGAAGAAGGGCATTAATAACTCACTTAAAGAAATACGGGAGAGCACTGCTAAACAGGGAGAGTCCTTAAAGAATCACAGGAAAACATTGCTAAACAGGTAGAAGTCCTTAAAGAGGAAACACAAAAATCCCTTAAAGAATTACAGGAAAACACAACCAAACAGGTGATGGAATTGAACAAAACCATCCAAGACCTAAAATGGGAAGTAGAAACAATAAAGAAAACCCAAAGTGAGACAACTCTGGAGATAGAAACCCTAGGAAAGAAATCAGGAACCATAGATGTGAGCATCAGCAACAGAATCCAAGAGATGGAAGAGAGAATCTCAGGTGCAGATTTCATAGAAAACATGGGAACAACAATCAAAGAAAATGCAAAATGCAAAAAGATCCTAACTCAAAACATCCAGGAAATCCAGGACACAATGAGAAGACCAAACCTATGGATAGTATGACTAGATGAGAATGAAGATTTTCAACTTAAAGGGCCAAAAAATATCTTCAACAAAATTATAGAAGAAAACTTCCCAAACCTAAAGAAAGAGATGCCCATGAACATACAAGAAGCCTACAGAACTCCAAATAGACTGGACCAGAAAAGAAATATCTCCTGATACATAATAATCAGAATAATAAATGTACTAAATAAAGAGAGAATATTAAAAGCAGTAAGGGGAAAAGGTCAAGCAACATATAAAGGTAGGCCTATTAGAATTATACTAGACTTCTCACCAGAGAATATGAAAGCCAGAAGATCATGGACAGATGTTATACATACCCTAAGAGAACACAAATGCCAGCCCAGGTTAAGATACCCAACAAAACTCTTAATTACCATAGATGGAAAAACCAAAGTATTCCATGACAAAACCAAATTCATACAATATCTTTCTAAGAATCCAACCCTTCAAAAGGAAAATAACAGGAAAACACCAACACAAGGATAGAAATTACACCCTAGAAAAAGCAAGAAAGTAATCCTTCAACAAACCTAAAAGACGACAGCCACAAGAACAGAATCCCAACGTTAACAACAAAAATAAGAGGAAGCAACAATTACTTTTCTTTAATTTCTCTTAACATCAATGGACTCAATTCCTCAATAAAAAGACATAGACTAATAGACTGGCTACACAAACAGGACCCAACATTTTGCTGCTTACAGGAAACAAACCTCAGGAAAAAAGACAGACACTACCTCAGAGTGAAAGGCTCGAAAACAATTTTCTGAGCAAATGGTCGTAAGAAACAAGCTGGAGTAGACATTCTAATATCAAATAAAATTGATTTCCAAGCCAAAGTTATCGAAAGAGACAAGGAGGAGCACTTCATACTCATCAAAGGTAAAATCCTCCAAGAGTAACTCTCAATTCTGAATATCTATGTTCTGAATGCAAGGGCAGCCACATTCATTAAAGAAACTTTAGTAAAGCTCAAAGCACACATTGCAACTCACAAAATAACAGTGGGAGACTTCAACACCCCACTCTTATTAATGGATCCTGGAAACAGAAAATAAACAAAGACACAGTCAAACTAACAGAAGCTATGAAACAAATGGATTTAACAGATATCTACAGAACATTTTATCCTAAAACAAAAGGATATACCTTCTTATCAGAACCTCATGGTACCTTCTTCAAAATTGACCATATAATTGGCCACAAAATGGGCCTCAATAGATACAAAAATATTGAAATTGTCCCATGCATCCTATCAGATCACCATGGACTAAGGCTGATCTTCATAACAACATAAATAACAGAATTCCAACATCCACGAAGAAACAACACCTACTCAATGATACTTTGGTCAAGGAAGAAATAAAAAAGAAATTAAAGACTATCTAGAGTTTAATGAAAATGAAACCACAACATACCCAAACTTATGGACACAATGAAAGCATTCCTGAGAGGTAAATTCATAGCTCTGAGTTCCTCTAAAAAGAAACTGGAGAGAGCATACACTAGCAGTTTGACAGCACACCTAAACGCTCTAGAACAAATGGAAGCAAATTCACCCAACAGAAGTAAACAGCAGGAAATAATCAAAATCGGGGGTGAAATCAACCATGTGGAAACAAAAAGAACTATTCAAAGAATCAATCAAACCAGGAGCTGGTTCTTTGAAAAAGTCAACAAGATAGACAAACCCTTGGCCAGACTCACTAGAGGGCACAGGGATAGCATCCGAATCAACAAAATCAGAAATGAAAAGGGAGTCATAACAACAGATCCTGAGGAAATCCAAAATATCATCAGATCCTATTACAAAAGGCTATACTCAACAAAACTGGAAAACCTGGATGAAATGGACAACTACCTAGACAGATACCAGGTACCAAAGTTAAATCAGGATCAGATTAATGATCTAAACAGTCCCATTTCCCCTATAGAAATAGAAGCAGTCATCAATACTCTCCCAACCAAAAAAATCCCAGAACAAGATGGGTTTAGTGCACAGTTTTATCAGATCTTCAAAGAAAATCTAAATCCAACTCTCTTCAAACTATTCCACAAAATAGAAACAGAAGGTACTCTACCCAATTCATTCTCTGAAGCCACAATTACTCTGATACCTAAACCACACAAAGATTCAACAAAGAAAGGGAACTTCAGACCAATTTCTCTTATGAATATCAATGCAAAAATACTCAATAAAATCCTCCCAAACCGAATCCAAGAGCATACCAAAATGATCATCCATCATGACCAAGTAGGCTTCATCCCTGGAATGCAGGGATGGTATAATATATGGAAATCCATCAACGTAATCTACTATATGAATAAACTCAAAGACAAAAACCTCATGATCATCTCATTAGATGCTGAGAAAGCATTTGACAAAATCCAACACCCATTCATGATAAAAAGTCTTGGAAAGATCAGGAATTCAAGGCCCTTACCTAAATATGATAAAAGCAATCTACAGCAAACCAGTGGCCAACATCAAACTAAATGGAGAGAAACTGGAAGCAATCCCACTAAAATCAGGGACTAGATAAGGCTGCCCAGTTTCTCCCTACCTATTCAATATAGTACTTGAAGTCCTAGCCAGAGCAATTCGAAAAAAAAAAAAAAAAAAAAAAGGAGGTCAGGAGGATACAAATTGAAAAGGAAGAAGTCAAAATGTCACTATTTGCAGATGATATGATAGTATATATAGTTGACTCTAAAAATTCCACCAGAGAACTTCTAAACCAAATAAGCAGCTTCAGTGCAGTAGCTGGACATAAAATTAACTCAAACAAATCAATGGCCTTTCTCTACACAAAGGATAAATGGGCTGAGAAAGAAGTTAGGGAAACAACACCCTTCACAATAGTCACAAATAATATAAAATACCTTGGTGTGACTCTAACTAAGGAAGTGAAAGATCTGTATGACAAGAACTTCAAGTCTCTGAAGAAAGAAATTGAAGATCTCAGAAGATGGAAAGATCCTCCATGCTCATAGATTTTAAGGATTAATATAGTTAAAATGGCTATCCTGCTGAAAGCAATCTAACGATTGAATGCAATCCCCATCAAAATTCCAACTCAATTCTTCACTGAGTCAGAAAAGGCAATTTGCAAATTCAACTGGAATAATAAAAAATCTAGGATAGCAAAAACTATTCTCAACAATAAGATAATCTCTGGTGGAATCACCATGCCTGACCTTAAGCTGTACTACAGACCAATTGTGATAAAAAGTGCGTGGTACTGGTACAGGGACACACTGGTAGATCAATGAAATAAAATTGAAGACCCAGAAATGAATCCACACACCTATGGTCATTTGATCTTTGACAAGGGAGCTAAAACCATCCAGTGGGGGAAAAAAAGACAGCATTTTCTACAAATGGTGATGACACAACTAGCACTTACCATGTAGAAGGATGTGAATTGATCCATTCTTATCTCTTTGTACAAAGCTCAAGGCTAAGTGTATCAAGGAACTCCACATAAAACCAGAGACACTGAAATTTATAGAGGAGAAAGTGGGGGGGAAAGCCTCAAAGATATGGGCACTGAGGAAAAATTCTTAAACAGAATAGGAATGGCTTGTGCTCTAAGATCAAGAATTGATAAATGGAACCTCCTGAAAATGCAAAGCTTTATCTGTAAGGCAAAGGACACTGTCAATAAGACAAAAATGCCACCAACAGATTGGGAAAGAATTTTTACCAATCCTTAATCTGATTGTGGACTAATATCCAATATGTACAAAAAGCTCAAGAAGCTGGACTCCAGAAATTCAAATAACCCCATTAAAAATGGGGTACAGAGCTAAACAAAGAATTCTCAACTGAGGAATACCAAAGGGTTGAGAAGCACCTGAAAAAAATGTTCAACATCCTTAATCATCAAGGAAATGCAAATCAAAACAATTCTGAGATTCCACCTCACACCAGTCAGAATAGCTAGGATCAAAAATTTAGGTGACAGCAGATGCTGGCAAGGATGTGGAGAACGAGGAACACTCCTCCATTGCTGGTGGGATTGCAAGCTTGTACAACCACTTTGGAAATCAGTCTGGCACTTCTTCAGAAAACTGGACATAGTACTATAGGAAGATCCAGCAATACGTCTCCTGGGCATATACCCAGAAGATGTTCCAACTGGTAATAAGGACACATGCTCCACTATGTTCATAGCAGCTTTATTTATAATAACCAGAAGCTGGAAAGAACCCAGATGTCACTCAACAGAAGAATGGATACATAAAATGTAGTACATTTACACAATGGAGTACTACACAGCTATTAAAAACAATGAATTTTTTAAATTCTTGTGCAAATGGATGTATCTGGAGGATATCATCCTTAGTGAGGTAACCCAATCACAAAAGAAGTCACTTGATATGCACTCACTGATAACTGGATATTAGCCCAGAAACTTAGAATACCCAAGATACAATTTGCAAAACACAAGAAAATCAAGAAGAAGGAAGACCAATGTGTGGATACTTCATTCCTCCTTAGAATAGGGAACAAAACAGCCTTGGAAGGAGTTACAGTGACAAAGTTTGGAGCTAAAACAAAAAGATGGACCATTCAGAGACTACCCCACCCAGGGATCCATCCCATAATAAGCCCCCAAACCCAGACACTATTGAATATACCAGCAAGATTTTGCTGAAAGGACCCTAATATAGCTCTCTCAAGTGAGGCTATGCCAGTGCCTGGCAAATACAGAAGTATATGCTCACAGTAATCTATAGGATGGAACACAGGGCCCCCAATGGAGAAGCTAGAGAAAGTACCCAAGGAGCTGAAGGAGTCACCAACCCTATAGGTGGAACAAAAATATTAACTAACCAGTACCCCCAGAGCTCATGTATCTAGCTGCATATGTAGCAGAAAATGACCTAGTCAGCCATCATTGGGAAGAGAGGCCTCTTGATCTTGCAAACTTTATATGTCCCAGTACAGGGGAATGCCAGGGCCAAGAATTGGGAGTGGGTGGGTAGGGGAGCAGGGCGGGGGGAGGGTATAGGGGACTTCGGGATAGCAATTGAAATGTAAATAAAGAAAATATCTAATAAAAATGGAGATTAAAATTGCTTTGCAATAACACAAGATTTGAGTCTAATTAAATAACTGGAGTAGAAGGTAGATACTCTCGATTTTTTTCTCTGTTGCTATGGTAACATACTCTGACCAAAAATATCATAAGAAAGGATCCACTTGGCTTACACTTCCAGGTCACAGCCCATCATGGACATAAATCAAGATCGAAACTCAAACAAAAATTTTAAGTGGAAAGCATGCTTTCTGGACCTCTGGCTATCTCATACTTGATTCCTTATATAGCCAGGGACCATTTTCCTGGAGAGTGGTATTGCCGAAGTGGGTTGAGCCCTTCCATGTCAGTTAATATTTAAGTTAGCTTGGCCCACACTTTTGCCCACAGTCCAAAGTGATCTGGGTATTATTTCAAATAAAATTCTCTATTCAGATGACTCTAGGAGGTGTGAAGTTGACAATTAAAGTTAAGTGGGATAGTAGGTATGTGCTACCTCACATCTTTTCTCTGTGTATCCCATGTAGGCTACTATACAATTCTCCTTTCTCTTTGAAAAGCAGGACCTTCAATTTGTGGTTCACCTACCTCAGCCTCCCGAGTATTAGGTAGATTATAGGGATATATCACCATGGCTAACTTACCACCTCTTGCTTACATTGGTAAGTAGTATAAAAAGAAGTCCCTTAAAGATTTAACTGAAATTGATAAAAAGTAATATATTCTCAAACGTATATTCAGAGCCATCAACTAATTTGGTGAAATGTTGATCATGGCATTTAAAGAATTCTTAAAATTATACTTAAAATGTTCTCCAGTTTCACCACAATTTTCTAGAAAAGGTAAAGTAATATTTCTTTGTGACAATATGTATTAATACTTATAACCTGTTAGTTACTTTTCCATTAGTGTGATAAAACACCATAACTCAGGAAACTTAAAAGGAAGGGTTTATTTGGACTTACTGTCCTAGGAGGTAAGAATCCACTACCATCACCACAAGGGAGCCTGTTGGTGGGTAAGTGTAACAGCTGGAGGAGCAAGCTGAGAGCTCACATTTTAAACCTCAAGCAGGAAGCAGACACAGCAAACTAAGAATGGCTTCAGCCTTTGAAGTGTCAAGTGCCAACCCCAGTGATGTACTTCCAGGAGGCTCCATTTCCAAGATCTCCCCAGGTAGTGTCCTATGGAGGACATTTTCTTAAAAGCCATCATGTTATGTATAAACATTTGATAATATGGAATATTTAAATAACCTGTTAACTTCTCAGAACTCTATCCAGTTACTGTCAACAACCATCTTGAAATGTTGCCCTACATGGGATGGCACACGGAAGAACATTATTACCAATATACACACTACAGGATGCCTTCCTATAGTCATGTTTTCCTGTAGCCAAAAGGATAAAAAGTAATCTAGGGGTAAAAGGGCACGTGCAATTATCACTTATAACTCAAACTCTCAGTGCTGGCTGTTTTGCTATGGAATCTAACCATGCATGTCCACAAGTTTTAAAGCTAGGAGTGAGATAAACTATTGTGTTATCAAATGGTAGTTCTCCTAAATTAAAAACCAATGTTCCTTTGCAGCCATTTTGGATTTCTTAGAGTTTTATTGCACTAAATGGATAGTAGTGTCATATTTAGCCAGTGTCTCCATGACCATATTTGTTAAAGACTATAAGGTAAATCATTTAGACACTTTTGTCAAATGTATACAGCAAGGTTTGCTAAGAACCTCAGACAAGTCTTAGCACCTTACAAGCAACCAGCACCTTCCAAGAGAGCTATGAAAGACTGTATTATGGGTCCTTGTACCAAAATCTGAAAATTGGTTGGAACATATCCATATCTGCTCTGTGTGACCTTGCAGTTCCCTGTCACTTTAAATAATCTGCTCTTTCCCACTGATAGCTAGTTTGAGACATTGATGGCCATGTATATGACCTCAAATACTGAGTTGATACCCTTGAGAAAAATCATGCCATATGTAATTACCAGTCTGCCCATGGGGATCCAGGACATGATTCTGTGGAGCACAGCTGAGTCTTCCAGTAGTTCAAGGCTGGGTTGTCCATGTTAGAGTCAAGGCTGAGTTCTCCATGTTAGAGTCAAGGCTGGGTTCCCACTGTTATAGCTGAGAAGTGAAGAAAGGACCCACTCACCTGAAGCAGCCTGCTATCCAACACAGCTATGCCACACAGCTGGAAAAGTGGTCAATGAGATGAGGGCAGCTAATGATCTTTCAAATTTTACTCTTGTTTTTATATTTTACTGGCCTGGATTGCCCCTCAATGCATTGATTAATAAAATGTAACTCAAAAGAAAATAATAAAGAGTTAAAAAAAAAAAAAAAACACCCAAACCCAATATGTAGCAGGTAGAATGGACAAGCCAAAGCTGTTTATTTGAAGAAAAAGTTGAAGATAAGTAAAATTCACAACTCTATTGGATATGCAAAAGAATCTCATCATGTCTGTATAACTCAAGGTAGAAGAATACCATTACCATTGTTTTGATGCTAGAGTGAAACACATTGGGTAATCACACAATGTTATGCTTGCAGACCAGAAGAAACAACTGATTTCTATCCTTGCCACCCAAAAATGATCATTCTGACAAGGATAGTGGTCTCATTGATTCACTATAATCAGTATGTACCCCAAAACTGGAGAAATCAAGTCAGAGGGATTACAAACAAATTCAGTATCTGTCATCAGGAACAGTAGTGACTGACCGTTGAGGAGTCCACAGTGTCGGCTCACTTCAGAGGAGGATTTGGAAGATGTAGTTACTTATGTGATGATGGAAAATCTTGCTGTTGCAACTGGATGATACATAGGTCTAAAAGGTATGATAAAATATCATTGACCAACCAGATTTTTTTTTTTGGTTTTTTTTTTTTTTTTTTTTTTTTTTTTTTTTTTTTTTTTTTTTTTTTTTTTTTTTTTTTTTTTTTTTTTTTTTGAGACAGGGTTTCTCTGTATAGCCCTGGCTGTCCTGGAGCTCACTTTGTAGACCAGGCTGGCCTCGAACTCAGAAATCCGCCTGCCTCTGCCTCCTGAGTGCTGGGATTAAAGGTGTATTCCACCACACCCGGCTAACCAGATTTTTTTATTCTTTGTATATTCATACAGTCCCTCTGGACGTGTATATAGAGAGAAACTACCACTAGATGTACTAATTTTCTTATTTCTTACTTTAGCCAGCACCATAAAATATTAATAATGTTGGATATTGTGGTAGAATGCAGAGTTCTCTTTGTACTGAACACTGATATGTATCTGTTAAATAAAAGAAACATTTTTCTGACACTGTTCAATGGATTATACCCTGAATTATTATGGTATTCAAATTAAATTCTCAAACACAAAAGTATCTTTGTAAATAATGTAGTTGAAGTCGTGTAATAATGTATTAGATATTGTTTCAGATGAGAAGCTCTTGTGATTTTGTTTTTATTGCAGGAGGCTAAATAATAACTAAAATAATAGCCATTTGCCCAAAGCTTTTCATTTCACAAAGAATGTGAAAATACAGAATTCCCATCTAGTCTGGTAACATGGTATCTTTTAATGTCTCCACTCTACAGATGAAGAATCAGAATCACAAAGATGCTGTGACGTACTAAAGAGTTTGGGATTTTATAAAGTAACAATGAGATTTAAAGTCAGGTGCTTTGAAACTGACACAGTTTTCTTCCCAAAATACCATGGTTGGTATTTATATCACATTGGACACTTTTGTCTAGTAGCAAAGAGAACCCAGCAAAAGGATCTTTTTAGAATGGCAAAAGCCTTCTGATTTGGACCAAGATAAAATAGCAATGATGGAATTCACTGTCCCACATTTAAAAACTATAAAACAGGACACACTGTAGGAAGCATCAGTTTGGGGGTGATAGATATGGGCTGGACAGAGGGAGATTCCTGAGAGAAGGAACATGTGGGGTGAGGTGATAATGTATATCCACAGCTTTTCCCTTGCCTGGGTAAGCACAGAGAAGCCTGTCAGATACTAATGGTCTCCTAAGACAGAGGACTTATGGGACTCTAGAGTGACCAAGGCACCTAGATGATAGTGAGCAGTATCTAAGACAAGAAAGCTATAGAGATGGTCTTAGGCATCAGCAAAGGTTGCATGTGAGTTATCAGCTATGTGGTTCTGAATACAAGGATATAGAGGAACAAAGATCAGACAAAGACCATACACACAACACTGGGAACAGTCATGGGAGTGACTTCAGGTCTTGTTCCCAGATCCAGACCAGGAAATGGATAACTCAAAGTGACCCATGCCTACAAGTCAAAGCATACCCAGGCAGCACAGTGAAATTGGCTTCAGGAGGGGACTGTACTAGGCCAAGAGTAGAAGCCAAAATGAATCACTTTCTCCCTATGTAACCAGGGTGAAAAACCATCCAGATTTCCTTGGCTGGAAACTTCCCTGAGATACAAGGCATCCAGGACACCCTCAGGAAAATCCAATAGGAAGAACAACCTGCAAAGACCAAGAATATTTATAGAAATACAAAAATATCCAGAAACTAATGTGAAAATTTTCACAAAACCTTCAATCCAGCAAGCAATTACCAGATATACAAAAAGAAAATTGGGAAAATACAATCAATAATGGAAATACAGAAATACTGGAGAGAAGAGCATATTAGAGAATTCTGTAATTGGATTATGTATATTTACATAGAACAGAAAGATGTGTCAGTGCTAAGAGGCACAGGACTTTTAAGAGAGTTGAGTAGCACAGTGGTCATAATGATGCATATGATGGATTGGATTGGGGTAAATTAGACAAGTGAAAATAAAACAATTGGTGAACTCTGAAACATAAAATCATCCAAGAGAGAACACACACACACACACGGGATAAGGGTAAATATTATGTGCAGAGCTATCAGTGATACATAAAGTAATTTTATGTACTTGCTATTAGCCTGTAAGTGAATATAAGAAAGGAGATTAGAACAATTATTTGACACAATGATGACCTACATTTTCTGAATTTGATGAAAACTACATTTACCCATTCAAAAATCTCAAAAAAAAAATTCCACTAACAAAAAACACAATGAAAATTGTCAAAATACATTCTAGTTAAATTTGTTTTAAAGTGTTGAAGTAAACTGTTTACAGATGAGTACAGAAATAAGCTTCTCCAGGTGATGTATGTTAGAACACAGTGCAAACTATCTTTAAATCATGGAAAGGGAAACTTCTCTGACTTTCTTTCAACCAAGAGTTAATATCACATAATCTTTTTATAGGTGAATGAGAAATATGAACTTTTACAGACATACAAAAAACAAAAGAATTCAACAATAATAAACTTATGTTGCAGTACCTGTTAAAAGAAATTCTTTCCTTTTTAGGTCTTGCCCATCATTGGGAAGAGAGGCCCCTTGGGCTTACAAACATTATATGCCCCAGTACAGGGGAACGCCAGGACCAAGAAGTGGGAGTGGGTGAGTAGAGGACTAGGGTGGCGGGGGGGGGGTAGAGGGTACATTTGGGATAGCTTTGAAATGTAATAAGGAAAATATCTAATAAAAATGTTAAGACGAAGAAGGAGGAGGAGGAGGAGAAGGAGACGGAGAAGGAGAAGGAGAAGGAGAAGGAGAAGGAGAAGGAGAAGGAGAAGGAGAAGGAGAAGGAGAAGGAGAAGGAGAAGGAGAAGGAGATTCAATTTTCAATACAATATATGTGCTTCTGTAACAAAGGAAATAACAGAAACTATTGGAAATATGTTGCAGCTTCTGAAGTGTTTTTTTTTTACCTCACTCAGGATGATGCCCTCCAGATCCATCCATTTGCCTAGGAATTTCATAAATTCATTGTTTTGAATAGCTGAGTAGTACTCCATTGTGTAAATGTACCATATTTTCTGTATACATTCCTCTGTTGAGGCACATCTGGGTTCTTTCCAGCTTCTGGCTATTATAAATAAGGCTGCTATGAACATAGTAGAGCATGTGCTTATTACCAGTTGGAACATCTTCTGGATATATGCCCAGGAGAGGTATTGTAGGATCCTCTGGTAGAGGATGTTCAATTTTCTGACAAGATAAGATGCATAAAAATAATTTTGATATAAAATACAAAAGGCAAATTAGGACACTTTTTTGAGCTGGGTAAGCAATGACTATGATACTTGTAATGTGTAGAGGGACATTCACACTAGTGAGTACTTGCTTTGGAAAGAAAAGGAGAACAAGTGAGTATGATTAACCAGAAGAAAGAAATAAAATAGCCACGAGTAAAATGCACAGCAGTAAAACAGATACTAGTAATGGAAAATCACTGGTGACTGGAAAAATGGCTCAGCTGGTATGATGAGAAAATGAGTTCACTTCTTAGAATCCTTGTAAATAAATATGACTTGCCTTAGTGACGTGTGCTTATAATCCCAGCACTGGGGAGTCAGAGTCAGAGTCGGGCAGATCCCTGGGGTTTCCTGGATAACCATGGTGAACCTCAGGTCAGTGAGAGAACTCATTCCCCAAAGCAAGGCAATGGCTCCTGAGGAAGGACACATAGTCCTCTGACTTTACATGCAGTCACATACACATAAAAGGGGGGAACTAATTAATAAGGCCAAGCCTAATTTTTTATGGAAGGATCTAACAGTGACAAAACTCTAGCTATCCTTAACGTTAAATAAAGAGAGAAAGGAAGAAAGAAAGAAGGAGTTAAGAACATTCTCCAGAAGTCATGGCAATTATGCATAGATAAGAATATTTCATAGTTTCACAACTTCTATGAAATGCATCAACTCCTTGAAAGACACCACCTAACAAGTCTCGGTTAAGAAACATATCAACATATGTATGATATTATATATGTGGGAAAAATAATGCATGTGTAAAATTGTTCTTCAAAGGCAACCTTGGGGAAAGCTGGATTCATGAGTAAGTATCAATAAGCACTTGAGAAGGAGATTATATCAGTTCTTTAGTTTTAAAAAGAGGTACTTTTTTAAAAGGATTTTATTTTTATTTGCATGTGTGTATGCATTCCTGTAGGCATGTGGTATGTGTATGTGGTGTGTGTGTGTGTGTGTGTGTGTGTGTGTGTGTGTGTGTGTGTGATATGTGGTGTGTGTGTGTGTGTGTGTGTGTGTGTGTGTGTGTGTGTGTGATATGTGTGTGTGGTCTATGTGTGGTGTGTGTGTGGTCTATGTGTGTGTGTGATATGTGTGGTGTGTAAGTGTGTGTGTGTATGTGTGTATGCGTGTGTGTGTGTGTGCCTGTCATATATGGTTAGATCCTCTGAATCTGAAGTTAAAGGAGACTGAGAGCTGTCTAGCCTGTGTCCTGGAACCCCAACCGCAAGAACAGCAAGCATTCCTCATCACTGAGCCATGTCCTCAATCCCCAGTCCCTTATATATGCGTTCGATAATAGTGTATCAAGACCTCCTAAATAAACTAAACACATTAAATGTAACTGTGAGTAATTTTTACTTAATTATATATGTAATGGGTATTGTTTAACTGTAAGGTCTTTGGCATGCACCTGTTATGATATTGTTTAGTAAATCTCACTTTCTTATTACACATTGTGTGTTTGTATATAATACAGGATAATGACCTTTGTATATTAACTTTATATCCTGATTTGTTTGGTTTTCTCTGGTGTAGCCCTGGCAGAGCAAACACTGCTTTTTACATTGGATTTTAAAAAGAGCAAATCTTCAAAAAGGGAAATGGATAACCATCTCCCTAAATGTAACTACATTAAGGTTTCCTCTAACCTCAACTTGACCATTCAGCTCTCATCATTTTCTTTTAATATTTTACTTATTCTTCTTTCATATATTACATCCATACCCTCCTCTCCTCACCGTCCCTCCCCCCATTCTCTCTCCATCCCTGGATCCACTCCTCCTTCATTTCCCTCAGAAAAGAGCAGGTCCCAGGGATATTCACAAAACATGACCTATAAAGTTGCACAGATAAGGAGACTATGGACCTCCCCTTATATTAAGGCAGACTGAGTCAACTCAGTGGGAGAACAGGGGTCCCAAAAACCAGACAGCCCCTGTTCCCAAAGGAGCCTGCTTCAGTCATAAGTGTATAAATATCCCTATAGTATCTTGTGCTGGCTAGTCTTATATCAGCTTGACACAAGCTAGAGTTGATTTAGAAGGGGGAAGTTCAATTGAGAAAATGCCTCCACTATATTGGCCTGTGGGTATGCCTGTGGTAAATTTTCTTGATTGATGAATGATGTGGGAAAGCTCAGTTCACTGTGGGCAGTGCCATCCCTGGGCTGGAAGTCTCAGATTCTATAAGAAAGTAAGGCAAGCAAGCCACACGGAGCAAGCCATAAGAAGTACTCTTCTACAGCCTCTGCTGCAGTGCCCACCTCCAGATTCATGCCCTGTTTGAGCTTGACTTCCCTCAGTGAAGATTATAATATGGAGCTATAAGCTAAAACAAATTCTTTCCTCCCCAAGTTGAATTTGGTCATGGTGATTTGTCACAGACATAGAAAACCTAATTAAGATATTTCCCTAAGCTGGTAAGTTTTCAAGCATCTAAGGTTTCAGCCACAAACATATGACTTGCCCTATACCAAGTATTCATCTAAAACGGTGGTTTTCTCAACCTTCCTAATGCTGAGAGCCCATTGTGGAGACCCTCCCTCCAACCATAAAATTATTTTGCTGCTACTTCAGAACTGTAATTTTGCTACCGTTGTGAATTGTAATGTAACAATCTGAGGGGGTTGGTCAACCCCTGAATGGGTGGCAAACCACAGGTTGAGAACAACTCATCTAAAACCTGCTTCCAAGAACTTCAGAAAGCATGCATTGCCAACTTGAGAAGGGATTAAGCAATTACCTAAAATGGTAATTGGTAACCACATATACCTCAAAACTGCTATAGGGGTCTATCTTACCTGCCCTAACATATTTTGCCTTCAAAATCCCAAAAGGGATTTTCTCTCAGCATGTGTCCTATTTCACCTAACTTAAGAAAGTTGGAAGCATTTCCTCAAGAAAAACATAATTTGGCCTACTGTGCAATCTTCTGTATCTGTTTTCATTATTAAAAAATTAATAAACTTTTTCATAAGTGCAGAATTACTCAACAGTAATACTCATCTGCTGCCAACCTACCACAAATTTATGTCCGTTTAATGGCCCCTGTAAACTGATTGCTTCTGAACATGCTTGTGTCTTTCACCAACAGTGTATTGGAGCAAGCCTGGAAGCAGGTACTGGGCATGGTGTTACAAACTCAAATGTCTCAAAAAGATTGTAGAGGTTTCTCTGTCATATTCCTTATGGCTCCAGAGCTGTCCAAAGTTATTTTTTAAAAATCACATTTTAGATAAGTACTTGGGGTATGAGCTCTTAGGATTGCAATAGAAACCTAATTTGGACCTGACTGGACAGAAAAGGGATACAGAAAAGGTAACACAAGATACAGACACACAAAACCCAGCATTGGTTAGACTGAGATCTCTGATGGAGAATATAGGAACTCAGACTTTTATTTTGTGCAGTTAAAGGGAGAGGCGGGATAGTTACATACAACTGAGCAAAAGCATGGGGTTATTATAAACAAATAAACAGACAAATAACAATATGGCTAGTATCATAGATGAGCAGCAAGATGGGTTTACTTAAACTTGGTAGGAGACATCTTAGTAGGGGAGCAGTCTTCAGGCCATAAATGCCTTGGGGTAGGAGGGGGAAAATATGGTGGACACTTTCTTCTTACACTATCAATATCTGTACATGGTCCATAGGAAAGCACTTTCACCCCTCTGAACCATATCCTGCGGGGGGGGGGGGGGATTTGCTATTTTCCCATGGATGTGATGGTCTTACTTATGTCAATGGCACACATTTGTTTAGGAATTCACACACTCAGGGTTTCCTCCACACTACATATTCCTTTTATTATCTTATTTTATCTGTTGTTTTGCCATAAAACATAATTAGGAGAAAAGAGGCATCTTCTTAAATGACAGAGATTTGATGAATCATCTAGCTAAATAAAGTAACTTGATCTGCTTGCTGCTACAGTGCTTAAAACAGGCAATCATTAAGCAATAGTGAGGATTTTGCATGTGTATGTGTGTGTGTTCTTTGTGTGTGTGTTCTTTGTGTCTGTGTATTCATGTGTATGTATGTATGTATGTATGTATGTATGTATGTATGTATGTATGCTGTGTATGTGTGTATTATGCATGTATATCTTTTCCTCTGTATGTGAACCTGTGTTGTAAAGATATACATGCAGGTGCATATATGTGCACCTAGAGGCCAGACGTCAATGTCTGATATCTTATTCAATTGCTCTCTACCTTATTTGGGAGAGTGGAACAATTTCTCATTGAACCTGATCCTCACTAACCTAGCAAGGCTGGCAATCAAGACCCTCAGGGGTCCTTCTCTCCCTGACAGTACTGGGATTGCAAGCATGCACTTACACACTCTCCTTTCTGTATTGGTGCTTGTATCCGAACTCAAGTCTTCATGCTTATGCAACCAGCAGATTATCAATAAAGTCGTGCCTCCAGCCCCTATACTTTAAAGATTGGAATTTATGGTGAATAGCAATCTCTCACAATTTGCCCTCTCACTGGTACGATTCAGCCTGAAGAGTTAATATGCTTTCTCTGTGTCAAGCCTACTCTCAACAGACATCTTTTTCTCACATGAATTAGCATAAAGTAATATCAGAAGATTTTTCTTCTAAATTAAGCTTCTTGTTATGAACAGGGTGCTGATGTACTTCAGACCCAATGCTGTCCCACACCTGCCCACTCTGCCAAGAAAGCATGATGGGAAGTTTTGTTCTGATCTTCAAGCTCCTTCCATCTGAGAGACTACTCAAGCAACTGGGTGCCCCCCCCTCCTCTCTCCAGCACTGTAGCATTAGAGGCAAGCCGCTGGCTGTGAACAAGCTTTGATGTCGACCTCTGGCTGCTCTTGACAGACCTGCATTCAGAGTGGGCAGAGGAGCAGCGAGGGCATGCGTGGGAGAGAAGGGGATGAAAGGCAGGATGACTGGAGCTGATGATGTGGACAGATTCCTGCCCGTCCAGTTACATGCTTCAGGAGGAAAAAATGCCAAGCCTTGCGATCACAGAGGTTATGAACTAGCTCAGCTTCAGAGATGATCATTAAAAAGTACCATGGAATACAAAGAAGCAAATTATTCTCTGAGCTTTTGACTGGAAAAAAAAAAAGAAGCAAACTAACAACCAATAAGTTCAAAGTTATAAAAGGACATTGAAATGACATACTAATGAGGCAGGTTCATCCAGGATGCTGAGAGCCCAGCATGTAGGTGGGGTGACTGACAGGCTTTGGCACATTTCTGCCATTCAACATTGGGCTGGCTTGTGCCAGGTGTCAAGAATCTATCCAAGAACCTAGTGATACATCTGCAGCTGTGTCGCTGGCAGGTGGCACTCAATGTCATCGGAAACTATACACTCTGGTCTGATGTGGACAGCAAGACCAGAGGAGTTGTGAGAGGGGTACATGCAAGAGAACGTATGCTATCCCCAAGTTCTTGGCTTCGAGGTAGATCACAGTTTCCTAGGCTCCATTTGTTTGCAGAGGCTTTTGCTGCCACACTGTTAATCTATAGTGGACCTTATTCTCCTACGACTGACACTTGGGTACTCCTTCTTCATCCATATCTGGTAATCATGACTTGTACATCACTAACATGTCAATATCACAGTGTCAATTATCTCTACAACATTTGGACAGTAGAACAAAGCATTAAAATTTAAGATTAAATCCGTTCTCTTTTTCTTATTTTATTGACTCCTGAAGTATGCTTTATTGTACTTACATGAATACACACACACACACACACACACACACACACACACACACACATGAAGCAGGGGGAGAGAGAGAGACAGAGACAGGACTACAGAGAAACAGAGAAATAAAAAGACAGAGAAAGACAGAGTTGTCCTTCTGTGGCCATGGTGAATATTCTCCATGATACACCCACTTACATAAGTCCCAATCCTTCTGAGGCTCAAGCCTCTTATGTAAAAGGCCTAGTGCACACCTTTCCTTGTGCCTTAGCATTCTTCAAACTATACCATGCAAGTGTGAGGTTAATAAGTGTAAGAACAGTGACGTTCAAAACAGATACTTTTTCAATGAGTTTTAACTCATAGTTGGTTGAACCTTCCACTAGAAAACTCATTAGCTATGGAAGACCAATCGTGTATGTGTGTGTGTGTGTGTGTGTGTGTGTGTGTGTGTGTGTGTGTGTGTGTGTGTTTGCAACAATAATTTATTTAGGATCATATTAAAAAGTCATATTGAAGATAATCCAAAGTTCAAAGGAAAATAATTTCAGTAAATATATTCAAATTGTAACTGCCCCTTCAAAACTAAAATATTCCCTACTATTAAAATTATATATATATATATATATATATATATATATATATATATATATATATATATATATATACACACACACATATTACACACACACACATATATTACACACACACACACACACACACACACACACACACACACTGGTTTATTAAGAAGTCCTATGTTTCCCCACTCCATCTATTTCTTGACCTTTGGTTCATATGAGTGCCACTTACCTGAGATCAAATACTCCATGTTTTTATACTGGTTGGTGTATCCATGGCAACCGCTTGTCATTAGACAACTTTAGATAGAGTTGGGAACTACATAAACTGTCTGTAACTGGTCTGTATATCTTCCAAGTGAGATTCTGTCCTTTGTGGTCCTAGAGTGGATTGACATATGGATTGTCTCTATGATATGTAATCCCCAGAGCTCGTGTCTCTAGCTGCATATGTAGCAGAAGATGGCCTAGTCGGCCATCATTGGGAAGAGATGCCGCTTGGTATTACAAACTTTATATGCCCCAATACAGGGGAATGCCAGGGCCAAGAAGTTGGAGTGGATAGGTAGGAGAGCAGGGCAGGGGGAGAGTATAAGGAACTTTTGGGATAGCATTTGAAATGTAAATTAAGAAAGTATCTAATTTTTAAAAAAGCAAAACCTCTTTCCTATATACAAGGATTCGCAACACTACTGCCTTTTTACCCTGAGCCTGAGCCTGAGCCTGAGCCTGAGCCTGAGCCTGAGCCTGAGCCTGAGCCTGAGCCTGAGCCTGAGCCTGAGCCTGAGCCTGAGCCTGAGCCTGAGCCTGAGCCTGAGCCAATAGAATGTGCCCAGCACTATCCTGGGTCCTGAAAGACCAGCTAGAAGATACCTTTCAGGAAGCATCATCTTAAATCCAAACTTCCCTGAACATGAACTGGGCTTGTGATAGCAAAGCCTGTTGTCCTTCATGTCACTAGGTTGAGTTGTAAATGTGCTTTTTGCATTTGTGAGTGTTTTTACTGTTTAAAACCTGTCTTCTGATAATCTTACCGTTGGGTTGTGAAAATCTACCAGAGAATAAGAATAAAATATGCATTGAAGCCAAGGAAACCGCAGGGATAGTTGAGAACTCTTTCCCCTTTTAGCCTCTCTCCCAGCTGTCCCTGCACAGTGGGCCAGCTTGGGTTACATCCATCCTTCATTCCCCCCTCTCAATTATGAAATCATCACAACTCTCAGGGGAAGGAGACCCAGAAAGAACAAATGTGACAGCAAGAGACAGAGGGATCAATATCTTCAGAGCTAGGGAATGTTATGGGCCCTGTAGGTCTGTTAATTATCAAACAAAAATTCTATCTCAAGGAGGCAAAGAATGCATTTGAACAGAAGTTCTGTAATTAGCCATTTCTGTTCCTGGTTCTCAGTAGATTTCATGCTCGCTGGCTTCACCTTCATGTGGCTTAACAACGTCCATGTGAAATGGCCCAGAATTGCTATGCCTCTAATTATTTACTGTAACAACAGCAAGCTGAGAGAGAGAGAGAGAGAGAGAGAGAGAGAGAGAGAGAGAGAGAGAGAGAGAGATGATAGCATAGCAAAGGAAGATGCTGATACAAAACACACTGACCCTTCACCATTTCCTTCTTACTACACACTATTTCCTTCTATTCTGTCCTGTACCTTGTATGGTCAAATAAAATACTCCCAGCTTTATTTTTGATGGTGCTAGAACATCAACACCCGAGGTAGCTAGTCTAATTGATATAGTTTGTTCAGACTTGAGTAAGAGCACTCCCCTTCTGCCCCTGAAGTCTCCTTTGCCAAGATGGAGCTGGTATGGCATGCATGCAGAAAATTAAGGGAAATGATGGAGTCCAACATGACAAGAAAAGAGCTAGCAATTAGATGCTGAGACTAAATTGTAAGGCAGAGCATAGGTTGGAAAGACTGATTAGGGTCAGACTCTGGGAAACCAAATGAGAAATTAAATCCTTAGTGGGGCAAATATAAGAGACAAAAATGCCTAGGATAAACCTGGTCAAAGTCACTACCATCCAATGAAAGAGGGAGAATCACAGAATCTATGAACCTTGTAACATGAAGAATAATGGCTGTATACCCAACCAACATCTGGGATATGAAAGAAAAATGAATTTTACAGTCAGAACACGGGGAAAGGTTGGCTATTATTTATTGCTTCATTGTGGGTCACATTTAGTGACCATTTTCCACAAGCTGTCCCTGGCAAAGGACTAGGATCTCATAGACAATGAGGTAACTTGGAATTTGCAGAAATAAAAAGGCACCAAAATTAACTTCTGATGGGTGGCCCTTGTGCCAGGTCTATAGTAACCCATAGAGAAATGCCCGAAGTGTGGAGCACTCGCAGTATTTAAGTCATTTTGCCAGTGGTTTTCTTTGAAGCCAATTCTAAATGTGATCCTTTACTCTTTTATCTAAAGGTAAGTTGTTGATTTTGTTTGTTTGTTTGTTTGTTTGTTTGGTTGGTTGGTTGGTTTGGTTTGGTTTTCAGAGATGAGTCATATTCACATTGGCATGATACCTTGGGATGCTATAAGAGAACTATTTCTTTTGAGTCCCAAGCATCTAGAGATACCATGGGGTGGTCTCTCTTGGACGTGGAACAGGTTGCAAATCATCATGATGGTTGAGATCTGGAAAAAGATTGAGAATAAAGATAAATTTTCTTCTGTTCCGAGGGCAGTAATGGTTCTCAATAATAGGCTAAGGCTGTACTTTATCGGCCCATCTTGTAGTTTATTAGAGCAAAGCCTGTGTCAGGACTTCCATTATAAACACATATTTTCTGAGAGGAGAGACTGACAGTAAAAAGAGAGCTAGCATCAAGCCTTAATCTTGATATTTGCTCCTTGTTCAAGAACTTAAGAAGAGAAATTAGAAAGAGACAGACTGAGACAGAGGTTAAGAAGAAAACTCATGGGTCTCTCACGCTAGTCCCAATATTTGTTTAATTTAAAAATTCTTATTTTAACATTTACTTTCACTTTATTTTATTTGAGATGAGACCTTTTGTTCACAGAAGAAAATGGACTTAATATAGAGAAATTTAAAGGTAAAAGCAAGTAAAGGTTTTTTTTCCATATAAACAAATACTATTTATGTTTCTACTAAACAATTTGATACTCAATAGACCTATAAAGAAAAAAAATCTAAATTACTAACATAGCAAAAAATCCAAGAAATGGGTAATGTTCTTGATTTTTTTTGCTTGTTTGTTTCAGGTTGTCTAGGTGGTATTAAAGCATTAGCAGAATTATTTTCAGAATAAAATCAAACATTTTGTTTTGCTTTACTCATAGCATACTTAAGAAAATTATTTAAACTCATTTAAATGCTTTCCTGGGCAACGATATCTAAGAAAAGATCATTTGTAAAAAGATCCATTTCAAAATGCAGTCTCGCTATAATGTCCACTATAAGGAGAGACCTTAGCTTAAATTATACCACCACTATTTGAAATGGATTTTTAAATTATCTACCTTTGCATTTCTTCATGAATGTTTCAGGGAAATTATCCTGAGATAATGCCAACAAATGGCTGCAGACTTTAGGTTTATAATTGCTCTTGTTCATTTAAGGTTCCCAGCAGACCATATCAGGAAATTCAATGCCTGGCAAGTAGAGCTTGATAATATACCGTAACTGGCATTTTCTTATTAGAGGAACACCCAAATCGGCTTTCATTTGTAGCAATGACCCTAATTAAGAGAACCATGATTTAAAGCAGAGGCTGCTTCTTAAGGGTTGGAGTTGGAGATGATAGTCTTAGCCAAAGGGTTTTTTTTTTCCTCAGAAAATTGGTATAATTTAATCTTAATTTTAATCTTCAAATGTATATCACATTTTTTAAAACAATTTCTCACAAAAAAAATGAAAAGCCGCCTTGTAGGCATTGAGCAGATGAATGCATAGATAAAAATGTTCACAGATTCATCCATTCAGACACAAGAGTCTTACCTCCATCTTAAGTGATTTTTATTTTCAATCTATTAAGAAGTCTAAGGAAAAGGATCGAGGAGTTCAGTCTCCACCACTCCTCCTATCTACAGTGGAAGGACAAGGACTTCCAAACCAAAGTATTCTGCTTTGTAACATCCTCTGGTAAGAGACGGACCTAGAGTCTGCCCAATCTAGCCTAGATGCCCTAGCTGCACAAAAGATTCCCTCTAAAACATGCCAGCCTACAGATATTACCCACAGTTTAAGTTATCGGATTTGTTTTTAACCTTTCTAGTCAATAGAGTTATAATGGTCATACTGCAATTTTATGACATTGCTCTGTGGAGCCATTACCATAAAGTAATTATACCCCATCCTGTAAGGACTTTCAGGTGATCTATCTAAATTAAATGGGTATGTATTGGTAGGCATGCATGCCTCGTGTGTGTGTGTGTGTGTGTGTGTGTGTGTGTGTGTGTGTGTGTGTGTGTGTGCAACTTATTATGTGGAATACAAAGTAAATACAACTCTTCTAAAGTGAACATAACAATGAGATGCCTTAAATAATAATAAAATAATCAACCTGGGAAGATCATTTGGCAATCTATAAATAATGCTTACCTTCATTATTTCCTTAATTTTACTCATCTTTCTCAAACAGCTGTACAGATACAAAGCATGAACATGAACCTTCTGAATTAGTGCTACCACCTAGTTTTCTAATTTGGAAAATAAAACTAAAGTTTTCTGGAATAAAAAATAAATTCAAGTTTTTATTCTGCTGATCTCTGTACTTTCTTCTATGCAATCTTAAATTCTTGATAGCAGGGGAAAATGGTAATAACATAGCCAGAAAATAAACATTATTTATTTGTTCAATATTATTACAATTGCAGAGATGATAATAATAGCCATTATTACTGAAAATTTTTACCCCAGGCACTGTGTGGCCATGTTAAACTTTCACACACATGTGAAAAATCTGCCTTGCAGGAATTTTCCCACCAGACTCACTGATTATCCAACAGAGAATCTGAGAACGTGTACTATTTACCTGACATGTAGCTAATGCATCACAGAACCAGGTTTGTAGGCAGGCAAGTTGAGCCCAAGTCAAATGCTTTTTGACATTTGCTTTGCTGAACATATATGCTAACTCCTCATGAAAACATAATCACGTTTGATGTGGCCCTGCAGCACTGATAATAGATATATAAACAGAAGTCTTCAACCCAGCCATGTTTAGTTAGGACAGTAAAAATGGTAATTGACAAAATGGAGTATGGAAGGATGGCTCAATGGGAGGAAAACGGGTGAATCATGGAGAGGACCTTAGATAAATTTACAACCACTGTAGTTCCAGCTCCTGAGGATCCAACATTCTATTCAGATTTCTTTGCCCACCAAGCATGCATGTCAGCATACAAGTCCTTGCATGTGGACATACAAGTCAGAAAAACCCTCAGATACATAAAACAAAATAAGTGACATTTTCATAGGAAACGGAAAGATTTACATGGAGAAAGCCTTTCCTATGCTCCATGTAAATCCAGGAGAAGGGGACATAGAAAGAAGTTTCATTCATAGATAGATAGATAGATAGATAGATAGATAGATAGATAGATAGATAGATGCAAATATCTAAAAGAAAATTTTAAAATAATTAATCAAACAAAAATTGATGTATTATGAATATCTTTCACAGGCCTGAATTTTTCTTCATTTATTAAATGCAATTTATTTTATAAGCTTGGTGCAAAAGAAAAAATTACTACCGGTGTTATAGGCAACTTTTTTTTTATCAAGACTTAATTGCTAGAGTTGCTTCGTTTCAAGGGAAATGACTTAGCCCCCAGGATATGCAGATCACTATTATAATGAGCCACATTTTATTTTAACAAGGGGAGGGCCTTTAGCTATTCTTGCAAGAGTGAAAATTTCCAGGAATTATCCTTACTGCTATTATAAATTAATAAATTTTAGTAGTGCCACACCGCAAATCTTTGGCACTGACCTATATAGAAACATTAATATCTTATGATATTGATTTCAAAGACACAGTCCAGAACCTTATGGTAAATCTACAGGAAGTTTGTCTCTTATGATAGATGCTGCCATATGATTCACCTAATAATAAATACTCAAGTAAATCATAACATCCAACGAACTCTAGACAGGCTCCCTGAATGTACACATCCTCTTCCGAGGACTCTGGGCTCTCATGGGCTCTGGGCAAATTTCCTACCAATGCTCTCCCAAAGGCTTGTCACTTTCTGTTCTGTCACAGACACAGCAAAAGATCATCTACCTCTGGATAGATTGGCAGTACCATGTTGTCAGGGTTTGATGTGTGCCCCCAGAAAAAGGATATTTGTAACAGATTAAAGTCCTGGAAAACTATTAGAGGCCTGAGAAGGTGACTTGGATGACAAAGTGCCTACCACACAAGCATGAGAACCTGAGTTTGAACCCCTAGATTCTACATAAAAGGCCTGATGTGGATGCTTGCATCCTTGTGAGTCTAGCACTGTGGGAGGCCTGGCACAGACAAGTGGATCGCTGAAGGTCATTCCAATGAGCTTGAAACTCAGATTTAATGTAGTACCCTATCTCAAAATATATAAAATAGATACAGAACAAATGAGGGAACATACCTACTGTATACATCGGGCCTTACAAGCAGATGCACAAATGTGCAAGTACGCACACATACAAACAGAAAAAAAGCACATGTGCATATGTGTGCACGCACTTACATGCAGGGGTGTGTGCACGTACAAACACACACACACACACACACACACACACACAAAGACTATTAAGAAGAGCTTGGTGGAAGAATAACATGAACTAACTAGTACCCCCTGAGCTCATGTCTCTAGTTGCATATATAGAAGAGGATGGCCTAGTTGGCCATCATTGGGAAAAGAGGCCCCTTGGTCATGCAGACTTTATATGCCCCAATACAGGGAAACGCCAGGGCCAAGATGTGGGAGTGGGTGGGTAGGGGAGCAGGGCCAGGAGGGGGAGGGTATAGGGAACTTTCTGGATAGCACTTGAAATGTAAATGAAGAAAATATCTAATAAAAGTTGGGGAAAAAATTAAGCAGTGCATAAAACAAAAAAAAAAAAGAATAAGATTTTTTTATGATAAAAAATAATTATTTGGTATTTAAAAAAAAAAAAAAAAAAAAAAAAAAAAAAAAAAAAAAAAAAAAAAAAAAAAAAAAAAAAAAAAAAAAAAAAAAAAAAAAAAAAAAGAAGAGCTTGGAATGTATAGGCTGTTATCCAGGAATAGCTGACTGGATACATATCCAAGATGATGTTTTCTAGTTCGTTTATCTTCTCCCTGTCATTTTCACTGAAACTCTCTCTGCTTTGTGGCAGCTGACCTTTCATAAATGTTGGCTTTGTCTTAGAAATGCCCCATTGTAAATAAGAGGGCAAAGTTCACAGAGCAAAAGTCAGCCTAGCTAGAAGGCTCTTCGAAGTCAAGGAGTCTGATTTCATCTGCCAAAGACATTAACCTGATCCCAGCAACCAACAGTGAGGAACAGTAGGTTGACCCACACTTCTAAGTTTTGTTCCTTCCAAGCTTAGGTCTTTCAGATTCCCTTGGAGAACATGATTAACATTAAAAGAGCAGTGCTTGGCTAATTCCTTTATTGTGGGGCATTTGGGGAAAATATAGGTTTAAAAAATCTGGCTGATTTTTGGAAGGAGATGTGAGATAAATTAATACTCAATTGTACTTGTGGTTATTGCAAATGATCTTATTTGAGATTCATATTTCCAGTGCTGTTTAAGTTTCTCTACTCAGAATATTTAGGACAGGAGCTAATTTTTTATGTAATAGTTTGTATTGATGGAATTTGAGCCAGAGAACTCATATTCACACACCAACCTCATTCCTATTAGGCATGAGATTCTGGTGAGGGCAAAAGATTTCACTGAGGCAGTATGTATCCAAACATAAAATAAAAATAATTGTTTCTAAAATTATCTGCCTCTAAAGGTTAAGATATGCAGATATACTCATGCATATGCACATACTCCAAACAGCAAGCATGCATGTGCACTGCAAACATGAATTTATCCTTGGGCCATAGAGCTTAAAATAACACCACTTACCAATTTTGTCTTTTATTTAAGATTGACTTTTATTATTTTAAATTATGTGTTTATGTTTGAGTGACATATATACATGTGAGAGCAAATGCCAGTAGAGGCCAGGGATGTCTGTTCTCCCTAGAACTGGAGTCACAGGTGATGGTGAGTGATCGGATGTAGGTGCTGAGAACTGAACTCGGGTCCTTGGGAAGAGCTATGCATCTTTCCAACCTCATTTGTCTTTTAGAAGAAGCTTCAGATACTTAAAGACCCAGGACATTCCTGTAGTAGGAGAGATCAGATAAGAGCAGAGACAACTAGGTAGATTATAGTTGCTCCTGTGACATGGAAACTGATTGAGAGCCATGGAGTCAAAATAAAGACAGTCAACAGGCATTTCTTCTTCCTAATATTTCAGGGCAAACAATGCTCAGAGTTAATGAAAACCAAGGGCATCCTGGAGGTGTGCCCCTGCACATCCAAGCATTCCTTAACAGACCAGGCAAATGAACGCCCCTGGGGAGCCTAATTTGAACCTCATCACCTTTCTCTGAAGCATCTCTGGACAGGAACAACCATGCCGTTCTACCTTGCAGCAAAGGAAGCAATTTCTCTTTGTTGCTGAAACATCCCACCCACCCTCTGAGCTGAGATTAGCTCTTAATGCTTTCTCAAAGCAGATAAGCAAGCCCGAGGGCTTCTTCTGAGAAGGAGCCCCTAGAGCAGAGAGCTTTGTGTTGTCTTCCTGATGAAGACACTATCACCCCTCTGTGCCTACGGAATACCTTCCTTAGCCTCCTCCACCGCTTTCCCGTTACAGTTGGATTAGAGATCTTTGCCATTTCAGTAACATTTTAGCGCGTGTTGTACTGTGATTATTGCTTTGTAGTGCTTTTCATTTGTCAAAAGAACCTCTTTAAAGAACAGAATAGAAACAAGAGGCTCTTCAAACTGATTCCACTGAGAAACGCTTGAGTGTGTAGGTGAAGCTCTGTCGTAAGAACTGCAGGTGCTGGACAAAGGTAATATTCGACGAGGAACTCAATCATTTGACTTAGGTCTTTACTCAGTGCTGGCCGCCATGAAGAGATGAAGAAAGAGAAGTTGATGAGTTTAGACTTCTCCATAGACACTGCGGACCAGTATGAAAATTCTGACTTTCCATACATCTCAGACCTGCTGCAATCCATAGGAGGAGCATACTCTCCACCATGCAACAGCTTTATTCAGAGTTCATTTAGCGTTTATTTTTTTAATCTCCTAGTCCATTTCCAATCCATTTCTAAATCTTCTCAATAACCTTTTACATCCAGAATACATAGACAAGAGCAGTAGTGTAAGAACAATAATGGGAAAATCAGCCAAGAAAGAAAAGCGTATCTAAGATGAGCAGCTGGATTTTTCATCTCCAGGGTGAGTTGGGTGCACTGGGTGTACAACATTGAAGAATAATAAAATAATTAAATGCATGTGACCTTCCCTACACATACTGGCATTCTCCTTTTTCCTCTGCCACTAAGCAGATATAGTTTTAATTGGTCTCCACCAAGCACCAAGAGTGAACATTTGGCTCTTTGGCTCTTCTTGTCTGGGTAGCATATCTCATCCCAGAGAATAACCCAATGTGTCTAGTTCCATCCTTACCGTATTACTGTGATGGAATGTAGAGCTCGAAACCATTAAGTTAGCAGTTCCAAATCAGGCTCTGAGAGGACCAGTTTCACAGAGATGATCTTGTTCACATGGTGCCACATACTAGTGGAGGGCAAGCATTGTGTCAGTCTTCAGGACAGATTATAGGAGTATTGATAGTGTAACAAAGTAGGGTAGTCCAAGAAGTAAGAAAACAACGACCTATATTAAATAATTTTTAAAATATTTATATACAGTATTTTGGACATATTCTTTCCAACTCCTCTGAGATGTTTCCTCCACACACACCCAACTTCATATTCACAACTTCATAATCTTTTTATTAAAACAAAAAAGAAAAACAAAGCAAAACAATAAAAGCAAAAATAAATAAATAAATGGAAACAAAAGACGTGGTGGGGAAATCTTTTGTTGGTCAACTTTTAGGGAGCATTTGGTTTGCCCTGAGGTATGTGTGAGCTTCTGTAGGTCTTCTACAGGCTATTACAATCTCTTGGAGTTCATATGTGCATCTGGCCTGTTTTATCTGGAAGACACCATTTCCTTGAAGTTGTTCATACCCTCAGCTCTTATATTAATCTTTTTGCCTCGTCTTCACCATGAATCCCTAAACCTTGAGGGGAGGTATATGATACAAATATCACTATCTTTAGGATCTCTCTTTAGGTCTGAGAGATCCAAAGTCTCTGATTCCAAACAATTTAAGTCCTTATGTTAATTACCACCATCTACCTTAATAAGAAGCATCTCTGAAGACACTTCAGCCCTTCACTGATATTTAGGAACAGAAAGAAAAAGCCCTGTTGCAGTAAATAGGTGTTATGCATTCTGTTTAGCATGTATGTATGTATGTATGCATGTATGTATGTATGTATGTATGTATGTATGTATATATGTATGTATATATGTATGTATATATGTGTGTATGTATGTATGTATGTATGTATGTATATATGTATGTATATATGTGTGTGTGTATGTATGTATGTATGTATGTATGTATGTATGTATGTATCGTCAAACTTTATGGCCCTTTATAATAAGCAACTTCAGATAAATGTGGGATTAGCATGGCCCATGGATGGAGTTTGGTCTCTGGCATTAAAATCTCATCCTTTGAACACTTGTGTATGCTCTTGCAAAGGGTTCAATGTCTTTTACCTGTGTGAGTTAGACCCAGATACCTCAAACTCCCTCAAAAACAGCATCAGTAATCATTTCCCTGTGGGGCTTCACTCTCCTCAAAGGTGTTACCAGTACAGGGGAATGAATGAATGAATGAATGAATGAATGAATGAATGAATGAATGAATGTCTAACACTGTATTGTTTAGAAAAGCAGTGCAGCACTAACAGTGACAAAGTCAAGTGGGCAGATGCAGGAGAGTGCACAGACATATTCAGATTTCCTTCCATTCTGTAAGTTGCCTGGATCCCACAGCTTAGTACAAAGGATCCACAAGTAAGTCAGGTGTACATGACCCCAAGCCTCCCACTGTGACTGACTCTGAGAATTCAGAAGCAAATCTTGAATCATGAATAATAACAGAGAATGACTCACCCAGTTAAAATGGCCATGGCTTTTAAATTTATTCAGGTGATTAAAATAGCAGTTATAGAGGCCTTAACAAGTTCTGAACATCCACTCACCTCCTTCACAGAGAGCTGACTCATCCTGTTAGCAGGGGCTCTAGAAGCTCAGTTTATAGCCAGTTCATCTAGCATGACCTCAGTCTGCTGTCTCAATGCAAATGATGACCTGAACCCAACTAACCTTATAGATTTTTTTTTAATTTAGTACTTCTTTAAAGTCACTGCACAACTTAGTTACCAGATAATATAAAGTTCACAGGATAAACTGTGTATGCATACAAATGTAAAATATCTCCATGGGGTAGCTCAATAGCAACTTCAAAATTCTACATATCTGATGAGACATTTTATATACCAAGAGAGGATCATAGGGATGTAATTTCCCTCCATCAATTTCTTATTATCTCATTGTGAATGTGATGCCCTTTAAAATAGAAGTCTTCCCTTCATGAGAGTAGATCTGTGTGGAGCAAGAGAAGTATCACAGGAGCCCTGGCAGATACATTTGAAGGGGAAGCTGGTAATTGATAGAATTCTGACCAACATTAAATGCTATTAAAAGAAAGATGAATCAAGCTTCCAGATCATATTAGTATATGAATAGCACCTACTGTGTTTGTTAAACAACATGTCTCTATGGACCCCTTCACTTCCTTAAGACAGTTATCCTTCATGCATGGTAGAATGGGCAGACCGAGGAAAAGAGATGGAGGAGCCATCATATACTGTCTTGTCTTCCACTCATATATAACAAGTCAGAATTCTGTAAATTTTTGCTTTGATGTAGAGAAGTGTCCCCAAAAGGCCCATCCATCCTGAGTTGGGAGCTGAATTCCCGGAGGACACTGACAGGAGGGAAGAGGTGAAACTATTAGGTTCAGAATTTGTAGGCAGTCCTTATGTCACTGAGGGCATGACCTTGAGGAGTACTGTGAGACACTGCCTATCCTGTCTCTCAGGTAACCCGGCTCATAAGGTGAGAGCAGTGGTCGGTTCCTACTACTGTCAGTGACACCCTCACAGAGGCTTTCCTTATGCTGAAATCTCTAGGAAGTGAGCTAACTCAACATTTTCTCTCACAGATGAATTGTCCATTACAATGATGGGAAGCTGAGTGATGCCATGCCCACAAGAAAGAAAATGTAGGATCATCTCTGTGCAGTCCCTACAATTCTGTCTACAGTATTTCCCCAGAAGTGGGATTGGCACCTTCTCTGTGAGAAGGCCACAGGGAGCAACCCTGTCTTTCCTTCTGAACTTTGCTTTGGTCAATAAGGGCTGGAGGCATACAAAGGGCAGATGGGCTTTACTCTTGAGTGAGAGCCATTTGACTTCCAATATATATATATACCAAGACCTTGGCAAATCATCTTCACATGCTGTATCCTGCTGAGCGTTTTCAGAGGCAGCTGTTGTCTACAGAGGCCCTTGTCTCTTTAAAGTAGACTTGGAGAGTTGACCTGCCTCTGAATATGACCTCTTGCCATACCTAACCATCCCATGGTCATTTGGTTCAAATGCTGTGCACAGATGAATTGTTACATGTGAGGGTAGCCATCCTTCAGACAGCAATAACTCAGCTAAATCAAGCCCATATCACTCATTGGTCTGGCCTGCTATGCTTTTGTTCTCACTGCACTGGTCCAGGCTGATAGGATTGGAAGGCAGAGCCTCAAAACATCCCTATAATGTCAGTTTGAGACACTACCTTTTAAGAGCCTTGGGATACGATACACATAAATAATTTGAATGAATCCTGCAGTAGAACTTGGTACCAAGAATGAACATCATTGACTTTTCTGTAATGAAAGACTGAAGATGGAACAGGACCACAACCATAAAAGTTAATGTATACAACCCACAGCCTCTCCGGAATGGGCACTATTCAAAGACAGTGAGGAATAAAAGAATATTCCCTCTTTACTGTCTTTAGTGCAGTAAAATCACCATGTGTGAGGAGATGCTACTCTGTCATAGGCCATTCTGCATACAGTGTGTGTCTCATATTAAATTTGATGATATATATAATAGCATTATACAAATTTAAAATTGTCATGCAGGTTTTAACTATTATGGAAATCATGAGCAAAGATCTTTAAATGAGGTTTCCATTAGGCTGAGGTAGAATCCTCTCAACTTCCACCCAGATCTACCCTGGGATACAGAGGAGAAAATTCAAAACTAGGATAGTATTTTAGAAGTTAGTGTTGTTATTGGTGGTGGTGGTGGCGGTGGTGGTGGTGGTGATGGTGACGATGATGATGATTGTCAGTTGGCACTAGTGAAAGAAATTCAAATTGAACAACAAAATCCCATTCTTAACTATTAAAGATGAGAAAAATAAAAGATTGAAAAGAATCAATATTGATAATTATAAACAGGTAGTAGGAGTGTTCAATAATGTTTTTGTGAATCCATCCTTCAAAAATATAAGCACCAATTACAACAGCCATTTATATAGGTAGGCAGGTAAGAATATAAAGGTGAACATCAATAAAGACTGATAATTGCAACATTTTTTATAATGTAAAGATACAAAGAAAACTTAAACACCCATTAATACATAGATTAAAAAGTCTTGAAAAAGAACTGCATATAGCTATATTATATTACATCCTTATGATGTACTATAATTTTCTGAGTTGTATACTTATTTCAAGTGTTGAACTTAATTAGGGTAGTTTACTATTATAAAACAGTGGATGCAAAATTATAAAATAACAATCATGTGCAAGCTCAATTTTCTCACAGCTCTGTCCCTGTATTTCATATATCCAGAAAAGAAAAGGAAGACACTTTCAGATTGTAATGACATGGAAAACCAGGACAGTGCACATTTGTGGTTGGAGAACATAGTGGTCAGTGCACATCAGATCTGAAATTAGAAAATAATACCTTAAAAGGGATGTTTGTTGAGGAGACTTAATTGCAAAAGATGAATCAGAAAGGCAGACATTAGAAAGCACATCCTCCACACAAGTGTAGGGAAATTGTCTAAAGGGTTAAAAACCCCAGGGTGTGGGAAGGTAAAGGTGCCATCATGGGATCTGATGTCATGGTAAAGTATTTAACATGTAGTATGATTCCTGAAAAGCTATTAAGAAGTTGATCATTAAAACTGAGTGGTAAGATGTATAATTAAGCACCTTCCTGTGTGGAGGTGGGACTTGAGTTGGAGATGAAGGAAGATGGGAGTCTGGTAAGTTAAACCATTCAGATACAGTGATGCTGACCTCATATTGAAAGGTAACAACATTGACAGAGACAAGTAGATAGATAAAAGAAAAAAGGCCTTAAGCAAAACACAGGTTTTCCAGTGAGGAGGGAGATGCTAAGTAACTTCAGTGTTGGCTTAGACCAGGTAGGGAAAGGTTGGGAGTTGTTGTATGAGGAGAGGAAGGAGTATAAATTATATTTTGTTCTTGTCCTATCAGAACCTCAGAAACAGTGTTATGCATACACTGGATGTCACAACTTGGAGTTTAGAGGGAATACCATATAGCCAATTACTGAAAATTATGGAACAGGAAGGAATAGAACAGGGAAAATCTGGACTTGTCCATGGAGTTAGCATAGAAAGTGTAGACAGTAATGCGGGACCAAATGACCAGGAGCCTCAGCAAACACAAGAAGACAAATACTAACAGTTGAAATGACATGCTAAACTAAGGAGGAGGAAGCCAGTGAGGATTGAAGCTCATTTGTATCTCTGGAAAAAAATCAGTAATACACTGAGTTTGGAATGATTTTGTTTGTTTCTTTGTTCAGTTCTCATCAGAGTTGTTTATATATCTTAATTATTTGTTTTATTTTTGAGATTACTATATAATTGAATCATTTCTCCCTTTATTTTCCTACCTCCAAACTCTTCTGGTCAGTTAAACCATACTTTCTTTTGTAACTTCATTTTATGTAATTGTTGACACATATAAATACACATATATACACATATATGCCTACATATTCATGTTATTATATATTTTATATGGTGTATATAGGAATATAAATACAAATATATATTTGTAAATAAATAGAGTCTTCTGACCATTTTGTATTGGATAACCAATTGATGTACTCTTCCCTGAGAAGGAACATTTTTCCCATTCTCAGCATTTTTTAGTTACCTATGGGGTTGAGATTTGTGAGCTTTCCTCATCAAAGCATTCTATGCACTAAATGGCCATATGATCCAGCCTACACAAATATGACCACTAAACCATCCACCATAGTTGAAAGAGAAAGAAAACCATTCTAGAATATAAACAGCTTGACACAAATACATCAACCAAAACAATCCTAAAGAAAATACAAGAAGCAATATTTCTTAAGCTACCGAGATTAATGAATATAAGCAAGAACCCATGTAAAGAAATATCAAGCCATACTTACTAAACACAAAGCACCACTAAAAACACAAACACCAAAAAAATCAACAACATAGAGACAGTAATTCACAGACACATTTTTATAATAACTATAAATATTAATGAACTCAATTCTCCAATCAAAAGACAGAAGCTTTCTCCTGTGGGTTGTTCACAACAATATGACAGATGGAGCATCAGGAGGCGAGGAAGGTCACACAGTATCTGTTTTCCATGGTACATCATCAAGAGGCCTTTGGAACACCTTCTATTTACCATCTCATGATAATAATGATGCTATCAAAGCATAAACAAAAGAAAATATCAGAAGGAATGAAGACTAGAGAGAAATTATTTATTGATCTGGTCAAAATGATAACAGTCATGAGATGTAGTAAGATGTCAAACACACATAATTTCAGTGGGCTGAAAGTCTAGATGCAAATCTAGGAGCATGTAATTAACAGCAAAAGAATCACATGTAGTAATGAGATCAAGAAGACAGTGACGCAGAGTCATGAGGATCTCTAGGAATTCTAGACAAGTAGGGGCTATATAGTAAGTTCAAGGACAGCATAGGATACATAACACATCCTTGGCTCAATGAAGAAGAAAGAGAAGAAGAGGAAAAGAAGGAACAGAAGGAGGGAGGGAGATCATGAAGGGAAAAGTAAGGAAAGAGGGAAGAAAGGAAGGAAGACAAGTGAACATATCTTAGCTGAGCTATCTATTAAAGTGAAGCTAGGCTCATATATGAAAGTATGTCACTAGCATGGCAATGGCACAATGCCACAGCTTCTGACAGCTGGTATTTATCCAGCGAGAAGGGGACATGCTGCACATGGGCATAGAGAACACTCCATATCCAGGTTCCATCTGAGACCCCAAGTGTAACCATGGCACCAAGGCTTCTAATGTAATATCTGTCTCTTCAGAAATGTCCTACAAGAGGATGAAAACATATGGGAGTTCATGCTGATTGAAGATCTAGAAATCAAATGATCAAGATCAGAAATATCTGAAAATATTTAAGAAAGAAGAGTGGTGAGTTAGCTCATTTGGGAGGAAAGGAAAATGAGAGTTATAAGATCCTATTCACTACTGTGAGGACCTAAGGCCATTGCCAGAATTTGGCTCTTAACTGGAGCCACTAATGCTGTTCTTTCTTGAGTCATTCCAAGGTCCACCTAACCATGGTTCTTCATGGGACATGTTTGAACTTTACCTTTTTATTAATATCAGTCTTCCCAGCCTTGTTTTAAAAAAGAAAAATTTAATGCTTTGAAAAAAAAACCAATTTGTAAAGAAAAACATCTACATTGGGATTGCTCTCTGGATTGTTACCATCATGGCTCTGCTAATCCTCACTTCACTGGGCTTTCTTAACTACCCAGTGTTTGAAACCTGGAACTTTTATGAGGCAAATCATTCTTTGTACTTTCCTTCGTATATTGCATTATTACAGCTTCATTGCGCCAATGAATTTTCTGTTGACATGGAGAGGTGACAAGATGCCACAATTAGGAATCTGGTGAGTTTGTTAAAACTGTTAACAAATCAATGTTGAATCACAATAACTTGTCATTCTTGAATATAATGTGTCATTTACCCAAGATCTCATGTCACACAATGTCTTCTTTCTCCAGAATGAAACATATTGTTCACATATAGGAAACATATGAGAATTCCAAATTATTGGGTATTCAGCAACTTTAATATGAAAGCTATTTCTGAGAGAAAGAGAGAAATGGAGTGAGACAGACAGTACATAAAAATATCTTTAAATTATTTTTCAAAGAAGAAAAACATGAAATATTATTTATGTTATTATTTTTTAAATAAATTTCCCAAAATTTTACCTCTTGATTTTGAAATTCATTTCAAATTTTTTAAACTTTATTATAAAAAATGATGCAAATACACACACACACACACACACACACACACACACACACACACCAAAATTAACCAGACTCAAAGACTATATAGCTCAATGAACTGCTATAGAGTAATATTAGCCATTCAGGAGAGTAAGCTGTGGCATTTACCTTGAATTTGACACAGTCACTATCAAATGTATTTTTCCTATACTTATCTACCACCAAAAGTGAAAACTCCAGGTCAAATAGAATTAGAAAAACAATTTGCTTTATTTCTTCTGTGCCCTGTGTCTATCACCTACATCGTTTCATTGTTGGTACACTCCTGATAACATCTGAGACATGTAGGGGAATGCCAGGACAGGGAAGCAGGAGTGAGTGGGTTATAAAGCAAGGGAAAGGGGGATGGGATAGGGGATTTTCAGAGGGGAAATGAGAAAAGGGGATAAAATTTGCAATGTAGATATAGAAAACATCTAATGAAAAAAGATGCATATTTCTCCCACTGTTCTAAAACATGTGCAGCTAAATTAGAATTGTATTCATTTTCAATTCCTGGAATGACATCATTGGTATATGCATCAATTTCTCATATTTGCCATGCATGGATTTTCTATGCATGCATTCATTTTTACTCTTGGAAAATGTGATAATCATGGTAGGGTGTTCATTCTCTGGGCCTCAATAGTAGACATACATGTTTTCCCAAGAAGCAACTATATTTGACTATGCTGAGTGCTTCAACATTTTTTAATAGATGTATGATTGACATAACTTGTAATTTATGTTTCCTTCATACTTATTGTTATTCCAGTTTTTTAAAAATATCTTTATCATTTTGTTCTAACCAATATGTTATTACCTTGAAGAAAACTCTAGAGAGATACCTTAAAACTTCTTCACTGATAAGATTGGGTTTGTCTAGCCATTTCCTTATCAGTTCCCTCCTTAGCACATTATTTTTTATGCCTACAGTTTTAATATTTTCTTGACTTGAATGACTAATCCCGTTGTTATTGCTTGACCTAATGTAATGGTGCTATGAATTTGCTGGTGATTATAGCTTTGGAAGCATTCATTATCTTTCGAGGTACTATTTTACTTTTGCTTTTAAATTAACCTCACTTATATTTCTTATTCTGATATTGATTCCTGTACATTAAAACTTCTAAACAGATTGATTACAAATTTATTTCTCTTTGCCTAATTATGGGTCTTCTAAGCATCTAAAAACTGAGTGTATGTGGCAGTGAGTTCTCTTTTTTTCAGAGCTTAAAAGGTGGTTTGTTTTGTTTCTCCAATAGATGCTTACAAAAGAGAGAACTTACTTGCAAAGTAAAAGAAACAATGCTTGAGTAGCTTTTCAGTGTATGGCTTTTGGTGCTATAAACCTAGTGGGGCCATATTATTATAACTAAAGCATTCAAGAACATTGGATCCGTGATGATATCTCCTGCTATGACTTTCTCTCTTTCTCCTTCCTACATTATTGTTCTCTTTAGCATATAACATGAACTTTGGAAATTTTTGATGGATTATTAGTTTGTTGCTTGAATATTTTGTAAAGAGATGTATTTTTGGTATAATGAATGTGCTCTCTGATTAAAACTACACTCATTAGCGGCCCTACATCCTAACCTTTCTTAGAATTACTCACAGAGTATTTTAGGAGAATCAACATCTTCAGATTCAAACTCTCTCAAAAGTAGCCTGATATGTGAAAGGAGATAATCAAAAGGACATTAGAAAAAATATTTTTCCACAACATAGATAGTAGGAATTGAATCTTGTCTCAATAGACTAACATTAAAATTACAAACAGTGCATGGAACTTGTTTTCCTTGTTCAGTAGGTGGGATCTAAACACCTGCCTCTAGTAGATGCACCATACGTGTCTCATAAGCAAACATTCAGAAATATCTCAAGTATCTGTGTTAGAAAGTCTTATAACTAACTTTCTCAGGTTGTGATTATTTAGGCAAATTTCAGAAGCGTTGTGTTCCTCTTTTGCTGACCACCAGGTATGAGTGACAACTTTCACAGCTAGTGATGTGCAGGCTTCAGCTCTGCCAAGACTTGCAGAAAGAAACTGATCCGTTAAAACATTAACAACAATAAATCTCCCTAGGGAGACTACTGGGGAAAGATGTAACAATATCAGTCTGAAGACATTTTGAAAGGAAAAGTCTAATTCCCCAAAGGTGCTTTGGGACATGACTGGAGTCAGTATCTACTAGAAAAAGTCATTCCTGTCTTTCTCCAACTTAATTTGCGTACTCAGCTCAGCACTCCCAAAGCCAGATTCAGTGTTATGCTTTCTCTAAAGTTCACAACAACTGTCTAGCCTTAACTGCTAATCTTTCCAACTAGAAATATTATGATCATGCTATGATGCTTATAGATATCAAACCAGCACCCATTTCAGACTTTAAGCTGTCTCCTGGCTCCCCAAGTAGTCTGGTTTGTACCATGAAGCCTTATAACACCGAGAAAAGGTTTGGCCAAATGAGTAGACTGGTTGTTCATCAAAACAGTGTCCTCCAGCTGAATCGCCACATGTCTTCAGTACTTTCCTCCAATAAAGGCCAATATCTCTTCCATCTGTAACCAAAATACCTAATTGAAGACAACAAACTGAAGTTTCTCACGTGGCAGTATTCTGATCTTAACACATTATAAGAAAATTTTAATACATTTGCACTATTTGGGGGACATTTTTACCTTTGAGGGTTTTAGCTTTTCTTTCTAGTTGGGACAACTTAGGGTGGAACCAAGCAAAGAGGAGAATGAGACGTACAACTGAATAATAAATTTGAAAATAAGAAGAAAGAGAAAGAAGGTGGTTATCAAAGGCACAAAGGGCCACATTGGTCCCTTGGAGGAGGTTGCTTGTCACTCTCACCTAGGACTCGCCCCACCTAAGTCACAGGGATTCTCAATACTGTCCAGATGTCAGCTGAAACGCATGGCTAAGTGACGAAAGATATTCACTTAATCTAGGCATGACAGTACACACCTGTCACTCTGGAAGCAGGAGCAAGAGAATCTCAACTGTTGCTTTCAAAGTCCGCCTAGGCAATACAAAACAAAAGAAACCACTTAGCCATATGACTATAGGAAGCAGCAGCTAGCTCCACGAAAATACGTAAGAGCACCAATCAGTGATAAGGAATTTTGATCAATGCAGATATATGCACATATAAATTTATAAAGCATGAACTAAAATTAGAGAGTTGCTGTGGGCACTTTTAGCTGTGATATTTCTCCTTAGAATCCAGGGGTAGGGTGCAAGAGTTCATTCTCAGCTTATTCCTGGGGATTGTGGTAGGGTCTCTGATCTGTGAACTCTAAAGCCACCCTTGCAGGGCCAAGTGAATGCAGTGGGAGATTGTGTGCATCTCCTACTTTAACTGGGTGGAAGGTTCTTCAGAACTGCTCATGGGCAAGTCAGGACCAGGGCATTCCCTATGACCTGATTCCCAGACTAAAGGCAAAACCCAGCCCCGACCTCTAACCTAATTTCCCATTCAAAATTCTCCTCTCTAATATAATTATTAGTATTAATTTTATTATCAATTCTTTTCTAGCTTCAAATTACCCCATTACAAGAATGAGAACATCTGGAGATGGAGTTTGGTGGGAATTTCAGCCTACCATAAGGAGTACACAACAATCTATAAAAGTATTTCATTCTTTCTATCTCCCTAAAAGCAAGCCTTTCAGTTTAAGAGGAGAGTTAGATGATGTAGTTTGGGACAAAGACAATAAACAGAGTATAAACTATCCTTTAAATTATTAACACTTCAAGGAAAGGAGAGTTACATGCACGGGCTGCCTACACCATTGTCAGGAGCTAGACACAGCAGATCTCTGTTAGCTCTGGCTTCTCCCTGAACAGGAGGACTGTCCTGATGAGCCCCAACCATGTACTCATGCAGGTTCCCACTCTGGGGCCTCCCTCCCTCTGGTCTCCTGAATGAAAACAAATTGTTTTTAGCTACAATACCCCCTGGGCTCAGTCTTGACCTATGTGGTACAGTGACTTGGTGCAGCTTGAATTTTTACATACAGCTGCATAAAGCAATTTTCATGTAAATTCCTAGGTAAATCAGCCTGCAGTTGGTCTATTACATAGACACATACACAGAAACCATTATGTTTGACAGATTAGGAGATGTCCTTTTTTTCTTCCCAGGCTGGTCGCTGTAAAGTCCACAGTGTCCAAATCAGAAAATGGAGGATGTGTGTGGGGGTGGGGGCAGGAACCCAACACCACAAACATCGGGAGGTGGGGGGGCACTCTCATGGTAGCCTGGACCTTCTCAGTGCCTAGATGCTCTGACAAAAGAAAAGGCCTCTGTGGGACACAGAGAAAACTTGCTTAGAAAAATCAACCCTCAAATGAGCAGAGAAAGCCAGGTAATTCTCAAGGCCTGCCAGGAAACAACTCAGCCACTTCCCATTACCCTTGCTATATGTAGAATGCCAATAAACAGCCACAGGGTCTCCAATGACCCCAGCATTCCCACTGGAACAAGCAGGCTGGCTCAGTTAGCTCACAGCAGGTGAGGGAGCTTCAAGGATTGCAAGAGCACTCAGTTCTCAGAGGTGCCTTTCCCTGGGTGCTGAGGCAGCCAGTACCCCCCCCCCCCCCCCGTGCAGCCATCATAGGGGTTGGTGGGGGCAGCCCCAGCCATCTGGAAACTGCCTATCTGGGTTCTCCATCCAAATGTGTTTCTGACCAAAAGAGGTGCATTTCTTGAAGAGGTCCTTTTAAGGCAACAGCAACCATGGAGCACAAAAGAAAAGATGTAACCAAAACCTGGCCCAAGATGTTTGTTTATGCAATCTTTAAATAATTCATCTTTATCCCTATTGAGCCCATCACAGCATGTCAAAAATAAATGTGTCGCCTTGGCCTATTGTTTGCAGCTCAGGATTGTCAAGCGAGAAGAAAATATTACAGAGACAGAGGGAGATACACGCAGGAGTGTGACCTTTAACTGCACTACCTATAACCAATCTCATCAAATTAAAGCACTGTATATTTTCCTTAATAATCTGTGATTAGACTGGGGCTATGAGTGGACACGAACACCCGCCATTGCTATGCAGCGGGATGTCTGCTTAGCACCGGCAAAGCGTTTGGGAATAAGTGAGCAAAATGCTTTAATTTGATAGGGTTAGAATCCTGCAGGCTCCGGGGTGAAAGGTCCCCAGCAGCTCCGCTCACACTGAATATGCAGAAATAAAAAAGTAAATTGCTTACATCTGCTGCAGGCGGCAGAGAAAGTGATCTGATTGGATAGTCCGAGGGCTCTCCATCTCTTTTGGGTTAGAGAGAGGGTTTCAGAGCATCAAAAGCTTGTAATTGGAGTAATTCTGAATTAATGGACACACACACACACACACACACACACACACACACACAACATTTTGAGGCAGCTGTTTGCAGAAGCCTGACTGTTTAGGAATGCTTACAGCTTGCTTCAAACATAAGCTTTCCTTCCCACCCCCAAATTAATCTTAATCTTAATTATGGGCTTGGATTTGATATCAGGTAGGGAGAGCATTCTTATCTGGCTCATCCTCCTGCCAAGATGACTGGGTTATCAGAGCCCTGTATCTGCTTGTCCACTTTGTCCTTCTTTCTGGAATACATGTGTACTTGGGCTCTCCTTCATGCATAAAAAGATGATTTTTAAAGGGCTTCGCTGGGGTTCCTGGAAGTTGACATAGAAAGCTCAGGTTTTGCCTTGCTCTATGATATGGGATTTAATCTTCATTTTTGATCGATAAGAATCAAAGGCAGGACTCAAGGTCTTTGGGGCATGAGCTGGTTCCCTTTCACAAGGGATGTCAGGAGACGGCCTGCGGTGTCACCTTGATGCACTCACAGGACCCTGTGTGGAGAGCTGTGTCATGAATTACATTAGGCCTAGCTGGGTCTGCTCTTCTGGCTGGAGCTGTAGGCTTTGCCCACAGTGAGACTGGGGTTGCATTTGAACTCTCTTTGCCTTTGACTGTACCATATTAGCTTACACTAGCTTGCCGATCAAAATAATATCACTTTGTCCCACTGTGGGCATGCCCCTGTTGGGAGCTAAAAGCAATACTGGCCTCCTGTAGTTGAGAGTAAGGCCCCACAGTGGGAGATAGGGGAAACTGAGAGGACCCAGGGAGTGCATCTTGTGAGGCCACCTTTCAGGAGGAGCACCTCAGCCAGGCATAGATCTCAAACGCCAGCCTTGCTCAGACAGCACAAGGTTATGTTCGACATTCCAAAATGTTCTTAGGTGCAGGTTTTGTAAGGACAGCTCCAGGCTCCTCTGATATTTTAGTAGTAATTGGGGCTTACATCCAAATTCAGTTTTTTTCCAGTATTCTTATTAATGCCCGAGGCTCTTTGAAATTGCCTGAATAGCCTATTGTATTCCTAGAACTACTGTGGATAGATTTTTAGAATGCCATACACAAGCTAAAAAAAATTTTGATTCTAGATATCAAATCATATACACACGTCTGCCTATATGTACATGTGTGTGATGTGTGTACAATACATACGCACATGATATACATATGCATAATTGCTTAACATGGGCAAAGCTAAGACTTTGAAACCAAGCTGTACACAACAGAAAACTGACAAACACAAGAGGAATTCTTACTACTGTTGTGGCTTCACCAGTATCGCCCAGGTTTAAATGCAGAGGTAGAGGGTTGTCAAGCTTGCTTCTCGCCAGAGCTTCTTTCTTAGCATAAGTCATTTCTTCGGCAAGGCTTTGCCTGTAATAAATGGCTCTGGGCTGGTTCTTATTACCCGGAAGCCTCCTTTGTCTGGCTGGGTATTGCCACAGTCTATCGGAAGGTATTTGTCAACAATTACATGTCTATTAAGGCACAGTCAATCAGTGTAGGCCCAAGCAGCCAGGCCTCTAGGGCTCAACTATTGATAGGAGACTGTCAATAGCCCATCGAATCCTTTTCTCCACAAAACACAGTCATCTAGCCGAAATCGTTGTCTGAGACAAACGCAGAAGGCCAGCCTTTCCTCTCATCCACTGATGTCCCACTCTTTAATCTAACATTCAATTTGAATGAATAAAAGCCTTGTAAAAATTTTAGAACCTAGGCTAATTTTAAAGCACTGACCACACTGAGTTTGGGAGGGAAGATATTTAACATAATCAGCAGTGGTAGGGAAGTTCACCTAGGAGTATTGAATTACTCCTGAACATAAGAAGTCCAGATGAAAATTAGCGAAAGACACTTGAAATTTGCTTCAGAGTAAATAAGTACCTGTCCCTCCAGTACTGAGTCTCGGGCATTCATTTACCTGGCTCAGGACAAACGGTGGTGGTATGAACAGTATTTTTTTTCCCTGCCCATTCAACTTCAAACCAGACTACAAATTTTGCTATCGTTGTTATAAAGAGCTGGTCTTCAAAGAAGAAATACTGAGAGCCTCTTGTGACTGTTTTAAAGCCCCCAACTCCAAAAAGAAAAGAAAACACTGTGAAAGTGGGGGAGGGGAAAAGAAATCGCCTAAGTAAGGCCGTATCCTTTGGACTGGCAACTCCCTGCATCACAGAATACACCAGTTGTCCTCCAACAAAAGACAGCATCAAACCGACTCCAAAAACGCCCAAGACACCCAACAATATTAAAAACAGATGTGATATTCAGAGCCTCTGGACAATGTGAGGTGCCTTTTAAGTTCTGTTAAATCAAGGGTTTATAAAATTACCGAAACAAACATTTTTTTTTTCTTTTGCAGAGGGTATTTTCTTAGAATCTTCATTCCTGGGATTTTCAGCCTCTGCTTCTCAAGCAGTGGAGAAACGAGTGGGAAGAGGACTCAGCTACCCAGGTCAAATCCAGATAGATTTGCCTCTCAGAGTCTCTCTTCGTTCTGTGTCTTGTGTTCATAATCCAAAGCCCAGATGATTCAAATACTGAGATAGAGCCAGGAAAGGTCAAAATGCTGCCAGAAGGTCCAGGTGAAGTTTCTATGAGTTAGTGTAAAAATGGGAAATTAAAATTCAAAGGATTCAAATAAAGTGGGAGAGCCGCCTCAGGTCTCATACGGGGAGCTGGGTTTGCCTGTTCCATTTCTTGGCCTCAGCGTCAGAGGCACACATTAATTAAATTACCAGCCTCCAGTCTGAAGTGGATCGTCTGCAGCTCAGAAATCCTGGGGTCGTTTCTACATGTGATGGCCACAAACACTATATTTGACGTCTCTCTAGTTCCCCGAGCACAGCTGCTGTGCTAGTGCATTACAGACATCCAAATGTAATCTACCATAGGACTTTTACGTAGACCCATAGTTCATTTCAGATGTTTGCACGGGGAATTTTTATAAATGGAATTAAAAATATTCTAAGAGCATAAATTGTGAAAGGCCTGGGTCAGGAACCCAAGTCATAAAGGGCCCCTGGGCAGTCACTTCCCAGCAGTCGGCCATCATGGCAAAGGGGGCAGCTGATCTCCGTTTCTGAGAGCTCCATTATGTGTATTTACAAAATAAACAATGCAAGCAAGTTCATGATTGTCATCCTTAATAATATGCATTACAGCAAGCCTTTAAATAAATATACAAGCCATAGATGTTCACCAGGCCTATCGCGCCTTTTCTCCTACACCAGATCCAAGGCATTGTCTTTGTTGCATTAGGGGGAAAGAAAAAAAAAAAAAAAAAAACCCTGACTCTTCATAGAACAGAAACAATAACAAAAAGCAATCATTATTTTAAATAACTCACCAATGTTCAGAAGCTCTGCTCTGGTTTCCAAGCAGGAAAGTCAGCAAGTTCACAGCTGGGGTGAGAATTTGGTCTCATTAGTCTCAGGTTTGCTAGGCACATTCGCAAAGTAGGAATACAAAATCTTCTCTCTCGGTGCTTCAGTAATTAACTGTCTTTGAGAAGGAAAGACAAACAAATAAATAAATAATATGATCTTTCAGAGTTCAAACCGATCAGGTTGCACAGTCTAAAATGCCTCTGCATATCACTCCCTTCAGACTTTATTTTGTGAGCACCCCCCCACACACACACACACAAAAAAATATTTGCATGCTCACTAATCTTTCACATCAACATGTGTCAAAAAATGTGAGCAACTCTGAAGAATTTTAACTCCATTGGTCTAGACATCTGGGTGCTACTGGACCGAGGTCTCACTGAGAATGTTTTCTGGAACCAAGTCTCCATTTTTTAAACACTTATTTTTAGATATTTTATATAATTGCTTATTTTTAATATGTTATCTCTATATTATGGTAGCCTATTCTCAACAGGTAATAACTAATTGAAAATAGGAAGCAAGTAAAAGCATTATTCGAACGTAGGAATTTACATTCTATAAAACTTAAAGTTTGTAAGGAAAGAGCTTCAACTCTTGATTTAGTTTGGTTTTGCTTAAACTCTTAGCAGATGCATACACTGCAGTGAGAGATGTGCAGGGTCATTTTATATCTACATGCAGTGAGAACTCATGGATGTATAGAAAATATCATCATTTGCTAACAGAGGGAAGGGTAAATAAAAGGCTTCCTAGGGAAAATGCATGAACAGCGATTAGCTGTGATTATTTTGCTGGCTAAAAACCCAAATGCTTTGAGGATTCTAAACACCCGTGTATTACTTTCACTTTGCATCAGGTCTTTTGTCAAGAGTCATAGCAGGGATTTTCAGGGAGCTATTTGCTAACTTTTTCTCAAACTTTTGTCAGAAGGAAGGCTAAGACATGGGCAGCAAATGAGACTCAGAAAGTACAGAGTATTGACCAAGGCACTACACAGCGTCTAGCTTCCCTTTGAGAGAGACAGACAGAGATTGGGTTTTGTCTTTCTGACTAGGACTCTGTCAGAGGTCTCTCGATACTTTGAAATTCGCTCTTGCACAATTCTAGAGAGCTCCAAAATGTTAGCAAATTAAACAATTTGTCTCCCTGGAAGCCTGGGTACATTTCAGAGCTTAGAATAGAAAAAGAGGTAAGGGAGCCTGGTTGAGCTCTTTTGACTTAACTGCTCTCTTGCTCTCTGCATGCAACTTTTATGTAGAGAGAGGCCTAAATGTGCATGCTAGAAGCTGGAGTCACACCCCTGCCAGAGGCTTAGGGGAGAGAGGTGAGGGGGGTGCTATCCTTGCCCATGTTTCTGACCCCCAATAGCAGGACTGTCTTAGGATGCTTTTGCACAGCAAAAAGAGAGGACAGCAGCCCACACGATTCTTCTCCTGTTCACAGATTCAATATTAACAGGCTTATTTTCCACGTGTTTTGACATATGCATGTCTCTAAAGAACATTTATTTAGGTTTGCATTGCTAAAAATACAGGTCTCTCTCTATGGTCAAGCTCAGGGACCTAAAGGAGGAGCAATTGGAATCACTGACATCTCCCAGGGTGAGATGTCACTCCTAAATGAATCTAACTGAAAGGAATTGGAAGAAATTGGAAGAAAGAAAGAACGAAAAAGAAAGACAATGAGGAAGCAGCTTCAATCCGGCACATTTACCGAGAGTGTGTGGACTCGGGTTTTAATTCACAAAATCTATGTGCAAATCCTGGCTGACATAAGGAAGAAAGCATTTTTCAACAAATGGTTTCATAGAAGTATTTCCTGCTCAATTCAATTGTATACTTTTTAAGTTTTACACAAATTAACATTCATTCAAATTTGGAATTATTTAAAAACACATCAGACCCTTTATTTGCTTATACATACACAGGCACGTATACACACACACACACACACACACACACACACTGACAAACACACACACACACACACACACACACATGCACGCCCGCACGCGCACACACACACACACACACACACACACACACACACACACACACACACATACNAAAAAAAAAAAAAAAGAAAAAAAAAAAAAAAGAAAAGAAATCTAGCATTTTTAGCAGTGAAAGCCCATAAGCTCCTGCCAAAATCTGCGGTATCTTACTGCCATCTACTGGCTTTGGCTGTAACATGATTTAAAGGTACAGGGTTGCATCGCCAGAATTAAAACATTTGGAACCAAACACACTCTGGAGGATCTGATCAAGGACATCGTTATTTTGTGTGTGGTCCTAAGTGTTTAAAAATATTTTTTAAATGTTACATGAATTTCTGGGTCTGGCTTAGGCCTGAGTAGCTGAAAAGATAATGTCACTCCACTCTTTCAAACTTCAGAACTCCAAAGGCAATGACCATAGCTCCCGTCTCTCATATGCGACACAATCCAACACTCACACATATGCACACACACGCACATGCACACCCTCACACAAACACATATGCACACACACACACACACACACACGCACACACACACACACAGACACACAGACACGTGCACATGCACCCCAAATGGTCATTCTATAAGCAATACTGCCAGATTCATTCCATGATCTGTTGTTCACTTTGACTTGCTTTCGTGGTGGCTGTTTCCTGCCACATTAAATGTTATATGAGACAGAGAACAGTTCTCAGGATGAACTGCTCATGTCCCGTACCTGCCTGAATCACTTCTACTGGCACAACCAACAGTTGGTAAGTTGGCAGCCTGAAACACCACACATGCATTTGCCCTCAAGCAGTTTCTCCATCATTCCTCTCTGATTTTGCAGGTGTTCCTGTTTTTGTTGGTTTTTGGTTTTTCTTTATATCAATACTTTTGAACCCTTAGCACCAACCTGTATAAACATTTTTGTTTCAGAATTCTACTTTCTTTTCCAATTCCTTAATGACTATGCATTTGTCATTCATCGTTATTATTATTTATTTATCATAATGCTCTTTAGTTAGATTGGGTACATTGTGGGCAGATTCTAGGATATCATTTAAGTGCTTCCCATACTGCCTAGCACATCATAAAACGTCAAACAAGGGCAGCTAAATCTTTTGATTATCACAAGTTCATACAAATATGATTCGAGTCTCTGACACAAGTTGCTGCACTGTTAGTGTGGATTCTAAAGACGATGGACTAGAAGCCACCTTCTGCCTTATCTACTTGTCACAGCTGCTCACACACAGGCAAAGAAGCTGCTTGCCTTCTGCATCTGATGCCCCAGCTGCCAGGGGAATGCCCTACTTTATTTATTAACCAAGAGTCCGTGCACTTTGGGCTTTTAAGCTTCTTGAAGCAGAACCTCTTCAGGCACATGTTTCTTGCTGAAACAAGAGCAACCTTTCAAACCAGAAAGATGACAGAAGCAGAAGAGACTGGAATTAGGAAGCCTCTCCCATTCTGTTCCCTCTGTGAAGTGGCCTACAGCACACAGAGGCTCTGCCTGCTAGAGTTATCAACTCTGACACCAAGTTGCCTAGTTCAGCCTTGCAAGGAAAGGCCATCAAGCCCACCAGGACAGGAGCAGACAGACAGACATCCCAGGACCAGGACTTAAAGAGGCCTCTCTGCTCTTTGGAATGCTCTTTGCACTCTCTGTTCTTTGAAAAAACAACAACAACAACAACAAAACAATAACAACAACAACAACAAAAAAAAAACCAACCCAAATGAATGTGTTTAAGCTGGCATTAGATTTGTGTCTATTTGGTATGAGGAATGGAAGGTGCTATCTAATACATGCTTAGCAATGCTCTGCCATGGAGATCCAGGCTAATTTGCTTTTAATGGCAGCCTGTATGCGGGAGAGCCTGATAACCCGCATTTTATCTCTTAAACATTGGATTAAAATTCATAAAGTTCACTTAATACACAGAATTTCCTAAAGGATTTGTTGCCAGAGAGCTTGGCATCACTCCTATCAGGAACCCAGACAAAACAAAACATTCAGCAAACATTCCGTTCTGTCCATGGACAATAAACAAAGTTGGGTTTAAGTTGATCTCAGTGTGGTACTGTGGGATGAACCCAGAACTGTCAGCACACTAGTCAAGCGCCTCCTTGAGAGCTTCACTCTCTGCTCATTTTTATTTTTCATTGTGAGCCTAGTCTTTATCAGCTGAGCCTTCTCTCCACACACACCCCCACACCCTGCTTGTTTTTAAATACTAAAGAGGGGTCACTTTTTCTAAAAGTTCATTTATTTAAGAAAGCCTGGGAGATTGTGTAACAAACAAAACAGGCCTTCCAGATAAATGCAGTGGGAAGCAGAGGTAACACTCAACTTCCTGTTACGTGTTGGATTCCGGATTTGTGAAGTTTTTCATGACAAGGTCCTGAGATATGGGAGAATCGAAGTAAGCTAAGGGGTTCCATGCAGGCTAGCAAGAAGGTGGGCTCTGAGCTGGTGAGTGGAGGGAGAGCTGCTGACCAGCATGTCAGCTGGTCCTCAGACTTCCTGGAAGTTCTTTGGGCCTTTTACCTTTACACCAGGGGGTAAAGGTTAAACTCAACTATTGACTGACCCATCCAGACAGGCTCTCAGCAGAAACTTAAAGATACACAAGAAACTAAGCACGAGGAATCTGGGAGATGTCCTGGAAGTGGTCCAGAAGGGAAGCGCCACTTCATTTTATGGCCATCTTCCTTGTTCTGTTGTTAAACCGAAAGGCTCCTCACTGGCTTCTTTGCCATTCTACTTCCTCCTGGTCTAAGCTCTCCCTCACTCTCCATCCTCAGACATGCCTTCCCTATCCCTCTCATCTCCCTCTCCCCTGGGATGCTGGCGTTGACAGCGTGGAGCTGTATTTTTGTTCCTTCATAAAGAATAGGGCTTATTTCCCAAATGAGGTCTTTTTGGTCCTCTGCTGACAGGGAAGTGCTCAGTGGGACCTAGTGGTATAGACCTATAATTCCAGCCAGTAGGAAGGATTAGGCTGGAAGATGGCAAAGTCAAGGTCAAAATGGGCTATAGAGTGAGCTCACAGCCATCCTGCCTAATTTACGGAGTCCTTGTCTCAAACAAACAAGTCAACAACCAACACCAAATTAAAAAAAAATTTTTTTATAAGAAACTGAAAGAACAGTCATAGAGCTTTCAAGGGACCATGCTAGGTCCTGTGCATATATGTTATGGTTGTGTACATTGGTGTTCTTGTGGGACCCCTAAAACAGTGGGGGTGTGGGGTGTCTCTTACTCTTTCATCTGTTCTTAGGAGCCTTTCCCCCCTACTAGGTTGCCTCACCCAGTCCTGGTATATGGATTTGTGCCTAGTCTTATTGTAACTCGATATACTGTGTGATATCCCTGGGAGATCTGCTCTTTTCTGCAGGGAAAAGGAGGAGTATTAAATCTGGGATAGAGGGGAAAGGGGCTGGAAAAGTAGAGAAGAGTGAAAGTGTAATGTATTTAAAACATAATTACATTAAGTGAGAATGCTTGCCTAGCATGCATGAAGCCCTAGGTTCAATTTGCCCCATGCACAAGAAAAACATAAAGAGAGACACACTTGCTGCTGGGTGGTGAGTGTGTGTGTGTGTGTGTGTGTGTGTGTGTGTGTGTGTCTGTAGGAGGGTACTGTGAGCACCGGCTGAGTTGATGAAACATGTGTTCACTTGTGTTGTTGGTAAGTACACAACACTACTAAACTTTGACTTATAAACATTTTTCAAAGTTATAAGCATATATATGTACATATATGTATGTATTTCATATATATATATATATATATATATATATATATATATATATATATATATAGAATCCAGTTGTATGCCTTATGTATGGAGGTACCAAAGCATGATCACTGTACCAAAGACCAAGTCCCAGAAGGAAACTGATGCCCCCTCCCTCAGACATCATCAACTGCCAACATAGCTCCTCAGCTGGGTGGAATCGGGGAAGAGGGTCTGTGCTTATCTACCCTGCTATTTTGACTGGCTTGATCTTATGCCAGTCTTGTGTAGGCAACACCACTGCTTTGAGATCATGTGCAACGGTCATGTGGTATCCAGAAAACACTGTTTCATAGAAGACTGCCCCAAACTCTGGCTCTTAGAACCTTCCCACTCCCTCTTCCAAAGATGCTCTCTAAGACTTGAAGGTAAATGTCATGATGTGAATGCCCCATATAGAACTGAGCACTCCACAGTAATTTATGTGTCTCAGTTGTAAATCTCTTTATTACACACTCCCCACTGAAAAGGAAGCTTCTCTGGTGAGAGCTGAGAGCTCTAGTGTTCTTCCCCTCACATCCACATCCGCATTGTTCTGAAGGTTTAGTAAGAAAATAGTCAGATGTGTACCCACTGATGGTTACTATGGAATTATTTACAGTGACTGAAAAACATGAAGTACAACATACACATCCAACAATAGAGGTATGGCACTCTTTTGATGAAACATTTTACAGTTAACAGTGACACTCTATCCTTTAATCATTATGTATTGTGGGCATATGTTGAATTATCCCACTACGTGCAGCTCAAGAGCAATAACTGTAAGTGGCATTGTCAAGCTTTTCATAGAAGTGCTAGGTCATTGTTAAGAGGGGAAGGGGATTTACAAAATAGTGTATCCCACAATGCAGTGGGAACGTGATGCTGCAATTTGTCTCCTTGAACAATATTCCGTATAGTGTTTAGGCATAAAACGATGCTTTGAATGGTAGAATTTTTGCATATGTATAAGTTTGGGAACTTTTCCCGATGGAACTATATAAATTTCGGTCTGAAAATTAAAATATATTCATGCAAAACAGGCTAATGAGGTTAAATGAAAGCTATTGTGAATGCTAAGGGTGGGGGGGTGGAGCCAGCACCATGGGAAACAGGGAGGAAGCTTCTTGAGAATTTTGGAACTAAGGTGTGTGTATCCTGCATAGGCTTTTAATGGTGACACTCAGAAGCCCAAGGCAGGTATCATGGTTTATATATTCTTGGACCAGGGAGTGGCATCATTTGGAGGTGTGGCCTTGTTGGAATAGGTGTGACCCAGTTGGAGTAGGTGCATCACTGTGGGTGTGGGCTTAGTACTGTCACCCTAGGTACCTGGAAGTCAGTTTTCCACTAGCAGCCTTTGGATGAAGATGTAGAACTCTCAGCTCTGCCTGTGCCATGCCTGCCTGGATGCTGCCATGTTCCCACCTTGATGATAATGGATTGAACCTCTGAACCTGTAAGCCAGCCCCAATTAAATGTATTTTTTTTATAAGACTTGCCTTGGTCATGGTGTCTGTTCACAGCAGTAAAACCCTGACTAAGACATCAGGATAACTTTGAGTTTGAATACAGTCAGGACTGGACTACAAGACTTTGTCATTGCTGGAGAGTTGGCTCAGCAAGTAAGAGCACCTACTGCTCTTCTGAAGGTTCTGAGTTCAAATCCCAGAAACTGTGTGGTGACTTACAACCATCCATAATTGGATCTGATGCCCTCTTCTGGTGTCAGAATACAGAACAACATACTTACATATAATAATGAATTTTTTTTTAAAAAAAGACTTTGTCTAAAAGCTTTCTTAATAAAAACAATATAGACCTTTAGTAACAAGAATGGCCAAGGTTTAAGAGTCCCCTATTCCCTACCACTTCTTTCCTTCTTAGATGTCCTTAGGTGCCCTATGAGCAATTACCCCATGGCCCATAGACAGCTCTTGCATTTTGATAAATATATCATGACAAAAGGTAAATAGAGAAATGAAAATGTGTTATGTCCTCTGCAAACATGCTGCAGTGTTTCCCCATAACTAGGAATTGGTGATTTCCAGCTAATTCTGTGGAACAAGAACATTTATATCATGTCATATGCCATCCACTTGAAAGAAAAACCCCGTGTATGTGTATGTGAGAGAGACAGAGAGGGACAGAGAGAGACAAAGATAGACAGAGAGAGAGAGATAACCACAGAATGCTAATACATGTAGAAATCTCAGCTTCAATTTGCTATGAATTATATGTCTTGCTCTACAGCACTGGGCTAGAGCAGCTGACCCCAAACATTAAGGAAAACAGTGGTTTCTGGTAGACTGAGACTGCCACACCTCCAGACAAAATCTCAAATTTAGTTTAAACATTGCTTGTGAAACATCCATCTCTGTGTGTGACACCATGCCTAAGTGTGATGCCACAGCTAGGCAGAAACTGACCAAACACACCCTAAATATATCTGTTCCAGGAATCTAGTAACAGTGAGATGTAGAGAATAGTGTGTGAAAAGCAAAGAAAGGAAAGAAAGAAAGAAAGAAAGAAAGAAAGAAAGAAAGAAAGAAAGAAAGAAAGAAAGAAAAGAAGGGAGGGAGGGAGGGATGGAGGGAGGGAGGGAGGAAGGGAGAGAGGGAAGAAGATGAGAGAGAGAAGAGAAGGAGGAGAAACAAGAAGAAGAGGAAGAAGAAAAAAAGAAAAAAGGGAAAATTATTCTTAGGTGCACTTGTCCAGTGTGGCATCAAAATGATGGGATCACTTCCAAAGTGTTAACTTTTGAGTGCAAATTTGCAAACAGATACCCAAAACACTGGCCACAATACTATATAGTACTTTTCCTCAAATGAGGATGAAAGGACGTGGAATGCTCAAGACTTTGAACATCACAGGATTGCCAGGAAGAGCACAGGATACCTAATTAACTTTGAATTTTGAGTAAATATTATCTTCTTTTAGTATCAGTGTGTCTTAAATATCACGTGGGACATATTAGAACCAACTTGTCCTCTTGTTTATCTAAAACTCAAAATTAATTCACATCATCCTCCCCAACCCAAAATCCATCCTTCATTGCCATACCTGGGGAAGGGACTTCGACAATGCAACTCATACAGCTTAAATGTGCGTTGTCTGGAGAGTTTAAGTGTGAAGCCATATTTGGGGGGCACAGAACCTAGACTTATGGATGGTCACTTGTGCTAGATTGATCACAGATTTATGTGACTAGCAGTTTTCAGAAGAATAAAACACTTGACAAAAATAGTGGTTAGGATTGTAAAAGGTGAACCTGTGGCCATATTAGATAGGGAGATCTTCGCCCTAAGTATGAGATGCTGAGAAATCTGTTGGGAGATGGAAGAAGACAAGAAGACACAGGAAAAAAAATCAGTGAGTTTAAGTCCAAGCTAAAGTCAGAGAGTTTTGAGTGAGCTGAGCAGAACAGCAGTCCTGTCCAGAAGATGCTGTTCCTGCAGCAGCTTTAACACTCACTGAGTTTCAGCTCTTGATAAGGAAGTGTGGCTGCATAGTAGGGGATAAACAAAACTCCCTGGCCTCCTAAATAGCTGACAGGAAGCCATCCTAAATTGGGACAGCTTGGAGAGGAGGACAATTTTGAACAGAGAACTTTTCTTAATATGTGTGGGACTGCACCTTCAAATTCTCAAGTAATGGTTACATTTTGACTTGAGTTCTGTGGCCAGGCAACCATGAATGCTCCCAGTCTCCTGTGATCTCAAAGGTAAAGAGAAGACACAAAACCAAAGGTGCCTTATAACTGCATCCTTGCTGAAAGTAGCGACCTTTGTTTGGGGTCCCATGGATCACAAGGCTGATTATTTAATGTTTATCATTTATGTTTATGCATGTGGTGTGTGTGTGTGTGTGTGTGTGTGTGTGTGTGTGTGTGTGTTGTGTTGACAAGCAAGCCCAGAGCCTCATATAGAATGAACATGCACTCCCTCGCTGCCCTATATCTCATGCCTGTAGCATGGGTATTTTCTTGTTGCCGTTGTTGTTGTTGTCTTTGTTGTCGTCTTTGTTGCTATTTTGATGTCTGAGGCAGAGTCTCGGTGCATAGTTCTAGCTGGTCTGGTACTTTCTACATTGATGAAGTTGACCTCTACCTAACAAAGATCCACCTACTTCTGCCTCCTAGGTGCTGGGATTAAGGACTGTGTCAGTCTTACTTTAAAGTTCTAAGGTTGTCAGTCATTCTCTTTCAATTTCATGGATGTAAATGACACAGGTAACATACATGGGACTGCTTGCACACATTTGATGACTGTTTTTGCAGGGTAAAATCTACTTTAACTTATAAAGGCATCCACATAAACCTACTCCCCTGTGGCTAAGGGAGAAAGAACCAGCTATTCTTTGTCCCCACCTAATATATACTTTATCTCAGTTCAACCTACTACAGCCCATTCAGGCTGCAATTGTTTCCAATGCAAGGATGTGGAGTTGAGGCTTAGGTCAGCTTATGTGGCTAGACTCCAGGCCAGGTGTGACCTTGAAAGGTTCTATTCCCACATCCTGCCAGTCGTCATCTTTGGTAAAATGGAATTCTGTGGGAACAAACATGGCAGGCTCATCAGCATAAGTCAGTCTTTCTACACAGCTTTCAACTGTGGACAGAGATGCCAAATGTCAGAGATGCCATTATCTTCCATGAAGTCTGCACAGTATACCGAGTGTGTCTAGCCTGAGCTCCTGAGCCTGATTCTTTGAAAGGCAAAATGGAGCCAAGGACTACCAATCGCCAGCTTCCCTACTACCTGCCCCCCCCCCCGACACACACACACACCCAAAATAAAAACAGTTTAGTTATGGCCAAGGTCCAAATGAATGTGAGTCCTTGTTCCTGTGAAGTATTTATGCTCTGCACCCTCCACGCCTTCTCATTACACAGCCTCTCCCCCAACCCCTAGCACCCCTGCTCAGGGAACTATAAAGGTAAACTTAGATCTCAATGGAAAGAGCCAAAATCCAACATCTAAGCCTAGTCATTTTTCTGACAGAGGACAGGCCAAGAGCCAGAAGATCATAATAGATCTACTCCTTAACACTTCCAACAGATCAGGTGAGACATAAGACATAAGTCATTTTAGTTTTATAATTCATTTAACTGAAGAAAACAAAAACAAGATAGTACACAGTATAGTGTCTTCAACCTTCGACGCCTTTAAGTAAAATAACAAGTGTTGTTTTCCATAATCCCTACCCAAATCCCTGTCACTAAAGGCACCACTTACTTACAAATGACCCATAATTCTCTTGGCACTTAAGTCTTTTCCTAATATGCATCAAAAGCACTAAATATTAGAAATTATTTTTTCTAAGACTCTGTCATAAACTTTTAGTGCGTAGCAATAGTCACCTGCCATACTTGCATCAAGTTGTCTGTATAGCCAACAAACAGAGTCTGGTCATGTGCAGACCATTCCAAAGAGGTACAATAGGGTGGCTCTGCCTTTCTCCTGGTGCTGATAGCTTCTTGCTTCAATTCATCTACAATGATCTTGCCCTCCAAGTCCCAGATCTTGATACTGGGGCCAGTGGCAGTACAGAGCTAGTAGTGGATGGGGCTGAAGTACAAGGCATTGATGATGTCCCCACCATTCAAAGTATAAAGGTGCTTGCCTTCATTGAGATCCCACAGCATAGTCGGGCCATCCTTGCCTCCAGAAGCACAGAGGGATCCATCTGGAGAGACAATCACTGTGTTCAGATAGCCAGTGTGGCCTTGGTCTTTAGCTTGCAATTAGCCAGATTCCACACCTAGACCAGCTTGTCCCAGGAGACAACGATAGGGTTGCTGCTGTTCTGGGAGAAGGGGACACAAGACACCCATTCTGAATGACTCTCACCCTGGACAGTGTACTTGCAGACATCCAGAGTATTCCATAACTTTATGGTCTTGGCTCAGGACCCAGAGACAATTTGCCAGTTGTCAGAGAAGACCATGCTCAGACATCCTTGGCATGGCTGACAAATTGTCTGGTGGTAGTGCCCGTTGTGAAACCCCAGAGGCACAGTGATCCATCCCAGGAGCCTGAGAGGGCAAACTGACCTTCAGAGGAGAGAACAACATCACTAACAAAGTGGAGTGACATCATAGAGCACTCTTAGAAGAGCACTTCTTAGAAGGGGGATCAAAATACCCATGGGAGGAGATACAGAGACAAGGTGTGGAACAGAAACTGAAGGAAAGGCCATCCAGTGACAGTCCCACCTGAGGATCCAACCCATATCCAGTGACCAAACCCACACACTATTGTGGATGCCAACAAGTGCTTGCTGACATGAGTATGATATAGCTGTCTCCCGAGAGGCTCTGCCAGAGTCTGACAAATACAGAAGTATTTGTCAGAAGAATGCTCACAGCTATCTATTAGACTGAGCACAGGGTCACCAATGGAGAAGGTAGAGAAAGGTTTTAAGGAGGTGAAGGGGTTTGTAGTCCCACAGGAGGAACAATAATATGAACCAACCAGTACCCCCAGAGCTCCAAGGAACTAAACCTCCGACCAAGGAGTACACATGGAGGAACTCAAGGCTCCAGCTGCATATGTAGCAAAGGATAGCCTTGTAGGACATCAGTGAGAGGACAGGCTCTTGGTCCTGTGAAGGCTTGAAGCCCCAGTATAGGGGAATGCCAGGACAGGGAAGCAGGAGTGGGTGGGTTAGTGATCAGGGGGATGGGGGGATGGTATAGGGTTTTGGGGGGTTTTTTTGAGGGAAAAGTAGGGAAGGGGGTAAAAATTGTAATGTAAATAAAGAAAATATCTAATAAAAAAGAAATTATTTTTTTCACTTTCCAATATGATGTCAGTACCTATTGAAAACTTTCTCAATATCCCAAATGTTATATTTTGGAGTTGAAACACCAATATTGTCAAGGAACTCATTTTCTTCTCTCCTTGTACAAGAGACTAACTGGTGATGAGCCACCAACGATGCAGCTCTGATTTCCAGACTCTGGAACTACTTAATAAGGGTAAATATTCCTCTATGCAGTATAAAATCAAAATGACTTGTCAGAATCCATTCATGATGGTCAAACCTGAGGTCTCTAGAAAACAAAATTTGTAAGTCACAGGGAAAGATGTTTCGGGGAGCATCACTGCAGTCTAGGTGTGGTACTGATGGCTAACACATGGACTCTGGAGTCAGAGAGACACATGCTCACTTCCCCCACCATGAGTATGTGTTCATACTCCCAATCCAGTAATGATAGCCTGTCAACCAGAGTCACCAATGGTAATAAAGTTAATCTAGCTCGGTGCTGGCTGCACTGAAAGTATCACAAACATTACTCACTGTGCTTTTGCTATTAGCACTATTATCCAGGTAAACAGCAGTATTATTAACAATAAGTGATGAGAAAATAGGAGAAAAGTGTGTGTTCTCCATTAGTCTATGTCAAAGGGTTTGCACAAGACTCACAAGCATAGTCATCAGGGATTGAAGTAACTGAGCACATTTTTTAAGAGGGATATTAAGGTTGAGAGGAGGAACATAAATTACACAAACAGAAGAGAATCCGAGTATAGAGAACCCAGGAGACGGATGGCATGAGACGATGCCTGAAGGAGAGAAGGATCCAGGATGCCCAGGGAGGGAGTTTCATGAGAAATAGGTACATGAGCCGCTTCTCCTCAGCACCCACTCAGAATCACACAATTGGTAAGAATTCAGGAAGTTGCTCTAACTGGCCAGCACAGATTGGTACTAAGTAATTTATTTGTCCATTAAGTTCATAGGGTTTCCAGAATGTGGTACGTATAGAAAGAAAGGGTCCTATATTTGGGCTTAAATCAAAAGTATCCACCTCATTCCTAGAATCTTCCCTTCAGCTTCTCCAGTGTCACAACCATCCACAGCCCTTTGGTACTGTGCTCAAGAACCTCCATCATTTTCTGGCAGCGTTGTACGTTGAGCAGTGTCCCCTCCAAAACTATGCTGTGGTCAACACTCAACTCCAGCATGTCAGACTCAGACCATATGTCAAGAGATCCTAGGCAGAGGTTCCTAAGCAAAACTGAGGTCATTAGCATGACCTCCATCCACTTTGGCTGTGTCCCTTGATGTTAAGTTTAGACAACCAGGCACATAAATAAGGAGAAGAACCCAAGGACATGGGGAAGAAGACAGAGTCCAAGCCAAGGGGAAAAGTCACAATCATATCCTCCCTGTGCCAATCCCCACACTTGTAGACTTCATGCCTTTAAAACCAGGAGACCCATTTACATTGAGAACATCACTGAGTTTGTGCTACTTAGGAGTGGTCATTGTAGAAAACCAATTCATACAGTGTCCAACCAACAGTGACCACTCCTAAGTTAGTTCTCCAGAGGTGCCATAGTCTCTTAAAGAGCTACTATTGAAATAATTGAACATTGATTTGCTTTTCATTATTTGTTCTGGGGACTCCACTTAGGCCCTTTCATAATCTAGGTAAATGCTCTCTACCTCTAAGCTATATATCCCCAGTTAGATATCCATTCAGAAAATAATAACTTTGTTCTATACTGTGTAGCACATGCAATTACACTGGCATGGGTTGAAAATGAACTTAATTAATGTTTAGAGAAAGAGCACGTATGTGTGTCTTTAGGTCAAACAAAATTTGACAGTAAAAGGTTGATCCAAACTTTTGGTAATTTTAATTTCAAAATTAATATCTTATTCTCTTTAAAGGATTGGATTTCTAGAATGTACTTCATTATAAGTACATAGAGACACCTTAGAGCCTGTACCCAGGCTGGGAGCAGGAGACCATCCCAGAGCACTAAGTGCTACATTGTCTATAGCTAACCTAGATCAGAGATGAGTTCTGGATGTTTCTGCTCTAGGCACCATCCAGCATCTTTGTCCAGATGATGTGACTTTCAAGGGTTTCATGAGCTCCATGTTCTGCAGCTACCTAGGACAAGCTGATCCTGCAGACTATATTGATCCCGATTGCAATCATCAATGTCCCTGGGGTTCATTGGGATTCTCCTTGGCTTCTGCTTGCAATACCTTCACCCTGCAAACAAATTGGAGGAAGTGTTACAGGAAGAGGCGTGCTGTCATTCTGTGCCTCTGCTATTTTCCTAACTGAGCCCTTTCTGGCAATACACAACATGTCCTGCTTCTCTCCAGGCAGGGACTATCCCTCTCCAAGATCCTCAGACCTGAGCCAAGACCTTCTTTCCAGTTCTTCCTTGAATCCTTTCTTTATGTAACATGGATTAACTATCTGATCAACCAGAGAACCATGGTGAAGATTCTGTGGTCAGGGGATCATTGTTTATGCAGTCATTAAGCTCTGCATTTTCTAGTCATTATTGCCTGCCTATCTAAAATAGGAAGGAGCCCATCAATGGGTTCAGACATTTACATTGACACAGCCAATATAAAAATCAATATAACCAAGAATAGGAATTGTATGTCTTGGGATCCACTCTACACTAGTTGATGATGATGTTGATGATGATGAATATAGTAAATATAAACAAATAGTGAAGGAATTTAAATGAGAAATCTTTGAGAGTGTTCGGGGTAGCTGAGTCCAGGGCAGACTAGTGGGCACACAAAGAACATTATGTTACTCAAGAAATAGCTCTAGCTACAGAGAGGGCTTCTATTGCTAGGATAGTCTCAATCATGGTGATATTTAGGTAAAAGAAAAAATTAGAAACAAAAAATCTGAACTTTACAAGAGAATATAATATAATCTAGATGATTATTAAGTAATACTTTGGAACTTGTACCCATAAACTAAAAAAATATAGAACAAATGACTGAATTCCTAGACACATATGATTTACAACATTGAAATTAATGGGATATGAACAACATAAGCATAATAGACAAGATAGAATTGGTAATAAAGCATCTCTTAATAAGGAAAAGCCCAGGACTAAGTTCCACCAAACTTTGTTATAAGAGTTAACACAAGGGTTCCTCGAAGTATCACAGAAACGAAGGAAGGAAGGAAGGAAGGAAGGAAGGAAGGAAGGAAGGAAGGAAGGAAGGAAGGAAGGAAGGAAGGAAGGAAGAAGGCAGGCTACCAAACACATTCTGCAAAGCCAGCACTACCCTGATATAAATGGAAAAGTCTCAATAAAATTGCTGCAACTGAATCCAAGAAGACAGTGAGAAAACCATATGAAGTTGGTTTAATTCCAAGAATGTAAAAATGTTTTGCATTTTTTACAGACAAATAAATGAATATTCTATGGCTTATACATTGACGTAAAGATAAAAAAAATTCACATGGTTATTTCTATATTTGAAGAAAGTGTCTTTTAAAAACTTCAAAATATCTTCATAATAAAATCCCTGATGTAGCCAAGACTATACCACAATAAAGATCATACACAACAAATCAAAAATAAGTATCAAGACAAATTTGCTCACTCCACCTCCTTTCATTTGACAGTGATCAAATTCATAAATTCATTCATGGGTCAAGAGGGGGAAAAAGAGATATAAATAGGAAAGGAAGAAGTCAAATTATCCCTACTTGACAAGTACATGGGTCTCTACTTGAAATCCTTTAAAGGCTCCACCAGAAAACAGAAAACTCTTAGATCTGCTTAAAGTAGAAAAATGAAAAATCAACATATAAAAACAGAAGCTTAAAAAATTAACTTTCCTAGATGTCAATAATATACTGTGCAAAGGAAAACTGGATAAAAATTCTCATTCACAATTGGTTCAAAAATCATGAATTCCCAGGAATAAATTTAACCAATGATGAAAAACCTCTACAAAGAAAGACACTAAGATTGAAGAAAACCCTAGAAGTTTTTTTAAGACATCTTATATTTGTGGGTTTCTGTTACTATCAGTGGGGAAACCATTACATTATCAAAAGCAATCTATATATTAAACAAAATCCTAACAATGCTCCAAGCACATTCCTGAAAGATATCTTTTAAAAAATATTGAAACACACAAATTCTTGAAAGTCAAAGCAGAAAAAGAATGCTAGAGTATCCACAGCCATATTTGGAGACTGACTCAAAACAAATATATAAACTCATAAGAGCAATGGTGACTAAGTCACCTATTCTTTATCAAAATTGTAAAAAGCTTATACTATAAAATAGACATGGTCTCCAACGAATGGGCCTGCAAAACCTAGATAAAATTTGGCGAGTAAAAGAATGGGACTAAATCAATATCTTTTACCCTGGACAAAATCAATACAAAAGTAACTGAAGACCTATGTGAGGTCCAAAACTCTGAAGCCTCTAGAGTTTAAAAAAATAAACAATTCAAAATAAAGATTACTATTGCATAAGAAACAATTCCCAAGATAGACAAATAGAATCACATAAACTTAAAATCTTCCATTCAGTAAGGGAAACAACACAACCAAGAGATAAGCTACTGAACAAGAGAAGAGAATTGACAGTTGAAAGTCAGAAAGGTTAATATCTAGAATCTATGAAGAGTTACAGAAATTGAACACAAATAGAAAAAAAAGAACACCCAATAAAATAAAGCACTTAGAAACAAATTAACAAATCTGAAAGAAAATACAAATGGCCAATAAATGTTGGAAAGTGTGTCGAGTTTCCTCGGCCAAGAGGGAAATGCAAATGATAATTCTCTGACACTCCTTACCACAATCAAATTGGCAATTATTAAAACCACTGAGGATATCAACTGCTGTCAAGGATGTGGGGAAAGGAGGGCCCTATGTCCTGCTGTTGGGAGTGGAAGCTGGTACAGTCACTATGGAAACCAGCGTGAAGGTTTCTCAAAAACATAATAGCAACATAATTCAGCCATACCCAAATATTCCAAATCAGAATAGTACAGAGATTCTTGTGCATTCACGTTGAGACTTGCTCTATTCACACTAGCAAGATATGGAACCAGTCTTGATGCCCATCAACAGAGAAATGAATAAAGAAAATGTTCATACATGCAATAGAATTTTATTTTATTTAGTTATAAAGAAAATAATTTAAACTATGACATTTGCAGGAAAATGACGGAACTGGCTACACTGTGTTAAGAGAAGTAAAACAGGTTGGGAAATCCAAATGCCATGTTGTAGCTCACATGAAGAATCTAGGTTTAAAATGTGTATGTGTATATAAAAAACTATAAAGGATGGGGATCACACAATGGGGGATGAGGACAAAGAGCAGGGAGAAGGTAAGAGGAAGTGTAATGGATGTGTGTGGCCTCAAAGCAAAATAATGACGATTTGAGAGAAAGGAGAGAACCAGCAAAAGATGCAAAAGGGGAATGGGGCTGACCGTGGAAAGACAAAATCAATTATGCATAATAAATTATGTGACAGTGACATAATATATGTATCACTCCCTCCAAGGCTTTACCCTTCGTGAAAGAAGGGTAAGAAAAATAGAAGAATCAGAAGGAGTGAGATGAGGTAGAGCCCCAGCTTCAGAACATGTCAATGCCCTGGCATTCTTGGTATCACAGTATTTGTATTTATGGGCACATAACTGGTCCTGTCAATATCCTAGGCTGGGTCTCAGAGGGTCCCCTAATGAACTATAGTCAGATAATTGTAATTAGCACAAGACCATAATGCTCCCTGGTGGTTGCAGTAAAGACAAACTTGTTCCTGAGCAGTATAGTCACTGATAGGAAGCCATACTCCTGTAAATAATCCCTCTCCCAAGTTCCTATAAAAACCCCTAATAAAATGCAATAAGTCATCATGCAAGCTAATAGAAAGCATAAAATAATGGGGAAGAGTGTGGCAATCAGCAGGAATAGGAGCAGAACAAGAAAGGGTAGCAGGGAGTAAATATGAAAAAACATATTGTGAAAATGTCAGAATGAAATCAATAATTATTCATAATTAATATTTGAAAATAATAATATAATAAAATATCACAATGAAACAAAATATGTTTATGCTAACTGAAAGTTTAATCGATTAGAACGAAAGCCTCCAGGTTGCAACACTCCTTCCTGTTCTCCAGCTCTTCCATTCTTTCTCCCCTCTTCTCCATGATGTTTCTGGAGTCTTGGAGGGATGACAGAGATGCTACCATTTATGGCTGAGGGCTCAACAGTCATTTATTCTAAACCCTTTGACCAGGTACAGTCTTGTCATTAACTATCACCCTCGGCAAAAAGGAGCTTTGCTACCTCGGGTTAAGAGCAACACTAGTCTATGCCTTGAATTCTCTGCTCTTTCCTCTAGCAGGTGGAGCAGACAGTCTCACTGAGAGAAGCACCTGTCCATTTCTAAGACCTAATATGAACCAACGTGTGTCTCTTGTTGATAATCATCCCCCTTTCTTCCTTCCATTTCTTGGTCGCCTGAAGCAAAATGATATTAATAAAACCATTTGCAATTGAGTTGTTATTACATAAACAATAAGCAAGCAAACAAACAGATTGTTTCCAAAATGTTAAAAAGCAGCTGATATCCCAGGCATGGGCAAACTAAGCTAACTCAGTTAGCTGGTATTTCTAGTAATGAGTTGTCTTTAGCAGCAATAGCTAATATTTATTGTGAGTTGGCATAACCCTAAATACTATTTCAGCTCTTCATTTCATCAGGCACTCTGATGACATGGAAATTGTGTCTTCTATCCTATCCTCCCAATGAAGAAATGACAGCAGGAAGACATTATTTATCTCCCCCTATGACCATGTGTGAAGAAAACAGGAAGATACTGGAGTTTACCACCATCCACACTTCCTCTTCTTAATACATCCTTCTGCCTGAGAAATAATTGTTTGGGGCAATCACTTGTAAATTGTGGAAGAAAGAGAAAAATGATGTTCCCTGACTCATGAGGAGGTTACTTACCTCTTAACAAACTCATTGGAGGTTGAGAACACTCTGGGGCAGTGGATTATGCCACCAGATAAAAAACCTGGTAAGGTCCAATAGATTCAGGGACCCCTGAGATTCCCATAAATGAAAATGTCAGGCATTTAAATCTACTCCTGACCAGGTTTCTCTCCTGGGACACATGACCAGGACACGCTATTGAGAGGACTGTGACAATCAGTCAAGTAGGGACAACACCTGAAATCCTTTCATATGCAGATAAAGGATCCCTTCCATCTCAGACCAAGCTAATAGAAAGCATCTACTCTCTATAGAAAGATCCCAGCCCACCCCCAAACATTTATAAGTCCTATCCTAAAGGAATAAAGGACAGGAGTTACTTCACCAAAGATCATCTGACAGTACCTGTCTTATTGAGCTGTAGCACTCCAAGGAAGAATTTTCTCTTCCCAAGCTTTTGTAGATTGGCTTAGACCCAGCCACTTCCTGCTCAGTGATCTCAATTTGACTCCTAGCTGCCCTCTGCATTTCAATGCCTGCCACCTACTCCTGGGCATCATTGTCCCAGGAAGAGACTAGGCATCCTGCCTTGGAGAGCTTCCCCTTGGAGAACTGTTAACTCTGGCTGCTCCAGCTGGCCAGAGTCCCATGGATCCCCACCAACAGTGGTCCAGCACAATACCAGCAAACACCTTTAAGATGGCAATGGGTTTAATGCATCTGGCCCATGAAACTTAACAGCTTAGTGACCCCCTTAAGATCTTAGATAACTGGAATCTATAGATGCCTACCACTACATACCATCAAGAAACAATCATATTGTGGCTTATTGGCCTAAAAAGATACCCAAATTCCAAGTTTCTATTTGACGTCCTTTAAAAGTGTTTTCTTTCACAATACAGTGAGGCGAGGCCATCCTATCTCCAATTGGGGGAAAGTTCTGGAATCCTGGTACTTTTAGGATTAGAAGCAAACAGCTGGTAGGGTCCTCAATTGTCCCTTGATTCTCAAGTGATTCAGCTGTGCCAGCAGACTTTAATTACTGAAAATTTACAGGTGGTTTGGTTTTCTAGTGGTAAAATGAGTAAGAAAATGAATTTTCTGGCTAGCGACAATGTCTGAGAAATGACTGTGGAATGACTCACCTGCTACTGTTTCAGCCAAAGATCTCAGGTCATCAAAGCATGCAACTGTAGTTGCAATATTTCCCACTCTTTCTGCTTTGCTGTTATTTTTAATATACACTGCCTCCCAGAATGACTTGGAACTTGGTATGTAGACAGGACTACCCTCCACCTCATCCACTTCTGCCTCTAGAGTGCTGGAATTACCAACATGGATCAATGTGCCTAACTTTCCACTCACAGTTTTTAATACTCAAACCCATTCTTTAGGATACTTACTATGCTAATAACGCATTTATAATTATTTAAAAGGGAGATACAAATAAGACAATTAAAATACAGCAACAAAAAGAAAGAGATTGCTTACTTATAAATCCTACACACTAACTGATAGTCCCTCCTGGAGTTCCCGGAGAGGAAGTATTTCCAAATCTCATCTGAAAATCAGCTTGCACTTTTCATACACCTTTCAGAACATGATAATATAGGAAAAGATTTTTGGTTTATGTAATATTTGGGGGGGTGTCTGTGGTACATGCACATTTGTGGTATTGGGGACCAAAGTCACAATCTTAGGGATCCCAACAAATAAGCTCTACTACTGAGATACCTCCACAAATGCAGATATTTGAAAAAAGATTTCACCAAAAGTCTAATAAATGACAAGTAAGACAAGAAAAGTTGTCTGACTTTAATAGTCATCAAAGATGTGCATCTTTATATTACACATAAAAAGTATCCATGCATCTCGTCAACTGGATACGTTTAAAGGCTGACTATTCCAAGTATTGGCCCAACTGTGGGTCTTCCATACCTCTGATGGGAAGGTGAGAGGTTAGAAATACTTTGAAGAAATAATTCGTCAATCAATATGTTGAAAAGAAAAACATCAAGCCATAGTATGATCCAGTAAGTCTACTCTTTGGTGATTCCTTGAGATAGATGACAAAAATGTCCATTCACAGACCTAACTGAAGTGTAAGGTTGGAAACAACTCAAATACTTTTAGATAAAGGGAATACTACACAGAAATGCAAAAGAATACTACCTTGTAGTACAAAGGAATTCTACCCAGTAGTACAAAGGAATAACAGTTATATGATGTTGATTAAAAAAAATTATTATGCTGAGAAAATTAAACAAAAAAGAGTTCTTAATGTAGGATTCAGTTTATATAATATTCTAGAAAATATAAAGCAATATGTAATAATAGAAAATGAGTTACATAAGGGATAGAGGTGTGGGAAGGCTGCAAAAGAGAAATCTGAAAGTCATGAGCAATCTTTTCATAGCACAATGTGTTCATTGTCTTAATTTTACAGATGGCATTATTTATTGTACATAAATTATTCATCCACAAACTGCATAAATATCTTAAGAATTGGAAATCAATGTACAAAAACATTCCTTCTTTAAAAATGGTTGTTATTTTATAAGTTGACCAACTACGTAAATATTATGAATATAGGCTAAAAGACAAATCAAGTAAGGATTCAATAACAAATTTGGTTTGGGATAAATAATTTTACTGTTCTAAATATTTAGAATAATATCAATTACTTTATGAGTTTAAAAAAACAATAAAAACCAAAATACTATGCTAATCATACTCTGGGTGTTATACTCAAGGTGTATACCATTCGTTTGTTGTGTTATAGAGCTTGGGATAGAACCCAGAGCCTTGTGTATTATAAGTGAATTCAGCAACCACTCCACCATTGAGACCCATCCCAGGCCAAGAATTTCATTTTTAATGATTCAATCTCTACAGTGTTAAAGAACCTTCCCCCAAAATTGAAGTTTAGTTTTAAAATATGTATAATGTGTTTAATCCCCATAATTAAGGGGTATTTTGGTACACTGTGCCTAATTGAAGCATTTGCCCTAATCTTGACCCTACCAAATCTGTCTTATTTGCATATTTAAAGAGAGAACTAACTTAATTTGACCCAATGAGTCATCTGGAGCTATTTTTTAAATCCTTCTTTCCCCAAATTATACATGATGGTAGTGTGTAGGGCACACTGATGTGGATGAGCACAAAGGACAGCTCTCTTCCCCTCTAACCCTATGATGTACTGCAGGACACATCTTAGACATACACTTGGGGATGAAATCTAGCTTGCAAGGTAACTGTGACTAGTTGGTCACAGGACCCTGGGGACATTGGGTTACATTGCCTATACGACAGAGAGAGACACCAGCAACTTTGTTGGAAGATCAAATTATATAATGTCCTCGAGTTGCCACAGGGAGGTCCAGTTCAAAGCTAGTTCATCACACTGCCAATGGACCAAACAATCACAAGCTGAGCTTTCCCTCCATGAAGTAGAGCTCAGATAGACCAAGAACTGAAGCCCAGTGTTATAGTCTGCTTTCAGCACCCCTTGCCCTCCCCACATCCCTGAAGTGTCCCTGAAGTTCTTCCTTTCTGTCCACTCATCAATACCCACAAACATGAGTTTGGTATGTTTTCTTCGTGCTGCAATGATTCCAGTCACTTCTAGAACAGAATTCCAGCTCTGTGTTTCTATTGCCCACAGTTCTGATTTCCATCAACCTCCTCTTAGAGTAAATAGTAGGATGTTATCACAGGGAACAATGTTATGCACAGTGAGTAACCCCAGAGGTGGGAAAGTTTCCCTCCAGTGTTTAAATCCTATTCTTTCCCTTTGCTCTTGGTGTATTATAGGTAAAGAGATTACGTGAGTAAGTGGCCTGCACCTTACAAAACCTTCTACTGCCAATATGTGGATGGTAGGTTCAGAACTTCTGAACAACCATCAGTAGTTCTCCATAGAGTTTAATCAACCCATCACAGAAAAAGCCATGGGGCTGAACAGAAAATCAATTGCTGTGTTTAAAAACAAATTTTTCTTGTTGTTTTTTTTTTTTTTCCTAGAGTAAGAGTCACCTATTCCCACATCACCAAAGCCTTGCACCTCTCTTTCCCTAAGCTCGTCACTTGGCCATAAAACTTAATATATACCAAAGAGGAGCCCCTTATGTGGGGTGGAAATGGACAGGGAATGGGCTTATTTTTGCAACTTCTGATACAACGTCTTTACTTAAATCAACCCTACCAAGGCAGCAAAACTACCCTTGCTCAGAATATTCTCTTTCCCTCTTTCTCAATCACTATTCACAGAAAAATCTGCATTGAGCTATTTGTTTGGAGGTATTTATAAACATCACAACAACTTCTAAATAGGAAGACAAACCAAAAATAATAACATCAGACTTTCACACATGTGCTTTTTTTCTTTCTTCCGTGAACATAAAATCTGCCACATGTAGCACCAAAAACTGATAATATATTTTGAGCATATGCTGCACATAAAAAAAAAAAAAAAACTATGTCCTAAATTTCTCATGTTTCCTTCTGGGCTCCTGGTGATGTTTCCAAGTGAAATACGCATATAGACTGAGGATGGGCAGTAATAGCATCATCCAGCTATGCTTTAATCCCTAATGAGTATTCAAGGGGCCATTTGCTCCAGACCTAAACTAAGACCACCACCATCAGAATAAAAGAATCCACCTCAGTGTGCAATTACCAGGGTTTCTGAAAGCTTGTTCTCATTGGCCTGGGCATGACAAGTATATGCCAAGGCTACTCACAACCCCCAAGTTTCACGGTTTCTTATTGTCATCTCTATGGAAGAAACTTTTAGGGCAAAAGCAGAGAAAGAGGGATCTCTGATTTAACAGATATATAAATAAATCAATGCAGTTTTAATTGGCATCTTAGAGTCTTAGCGTAGAGAAAACATACGGCTTTCTGGGACACTGCTATAGTTAACTTTCCTATTGAGTAGACTGTCTCTTGAAAACTATAGAAAAAAACCAAGGTCCTCCTGCATAAAGAAAGTCACCTCTAATCCTTGGGTGAAGGTATTAGCTGTCACTCAGTACTAAGCCTTCAATATAAAATGATGTCATTTTGAATGTACTAGTTAAGAACCAAGGTAATTCAAAGCTAAACAAAGTATAACTCCACAGTATGAATCACAATTATATTGAAATGAAGTACATCTCAGGGAGTCTTGTGGAAGAGTGGGGGATAGAAGTGATCAAGCTGGAGGGGTCAAGGAGACCTACAGTGTCAACTAACCTGGGCCCATGGGAACTCACAGAGACTGAACCAGCAACCAAAGAGCGTGCAGGGGCTAGACTTTGACCCCTACCCATTTGTAGCAGATGTACAGCTTGGTCTTCAGGTGTTTTCCCTAACAACTAGAGCAGGGGCTGTCTCTGACTCTGTTACCTGCCGCTGGAGTCCCTTCTTGTACTGGACTGTCTGGTTCGGCTCAGTGGGAGAGGATGGGCTTCATGCTACTGGGACTAGATGTACCAGGGTAGGCCTGTACCCAAGGAGTCTTCCCCTTCTCTGAGGAGAAAAGGAAGGTGTAAGGGGGTAGGGATTCATAAGAGTGGAAGAGGGAGGTGAGGAGGGAGGGGGAACTTCAATTGGGATGTAAAGTGAATAAAAATAGATTATTTAAAGAATTTTCAAGATAAAAATAAAATAGGCAAACGGATGTAATTTTTAAAAATCCACCAAGGCAAATACTAGGTGCAAGTTTCTATTCCTAAAAATTCCTAAAGAACATTGAGCACAGGTCATGATATTCTGAAAGAAATAGCCCTGCTCTATTCATTCTACTTTGAAATATCTAGAAGAAGACAGGAGCAATGATTTGTTGTTGGTAAACCCAGGGACCGGCAGGAAATAAGTCCCTTTCAACTTAATATTGATATTACTTTTGTTATTCTGTCTTAGTTTGCACTAGTTTTTGTCCATTTATGCCACTATAACAAGATACTCTAAGTTGAGTGGCATATAAAGAACCAAAATTTATACTCCTACTTCTGCAGACTTAAAAGTGTAAATTGAAGTTACAAGCAGATTTGGAATTTGGCATCTGATTAAAATAAATAAAAAAAAAAAACCCTCTTGCATGGTCTCTTCTTTCTTCACATAGTTAACAGAGTCATGGAACTCCCTAGAATTTTATTTTTAATTTTCAGATTTTAAATTAATTATTGTATTTATTTACATTCCAGAAGTTGTCTCTCTCCCAGTCTCTCACCCTGAGAGTTTTCCACCTCATCACGCCTCCCCTGTGCCTCTGAGAGGGTGCTCCCCTTCACTTCCACCCCTTCTCCCCTCCACCAATCCCCAGGTATCTCCCTTCCCTGGGGCATTAAGTCTCTACAGAATTAGATGCATTAAGGCACTAAGGCCAGACAAGGAGTCCTCTGCTACATATATGCTGTGGGCCTTGGACCATCCTGTGTATGTTCTTTGGTTGGTAGCTTAGTCTCTAGAGCTTACAGAGGTCTGGATTATTTGACAATCTTGATCTTCCTATGTGGTTGGCATCCCCTTCAGCTCCTCCAGTCCTTCTCCTAACTCTGCCATAGAGGTCCCTGATCTCAGTCTAATGGTTGGCTATAAGTATCTGTATATGACTCAGTCAGCTGCTGGTAGAGCCTTTCAGAGGACAGCCGTGCCAAGCTCCTGTCTGCAAGAATAACATAGCATCAGTAATAGTATCAGGGTTTTGTGCCTGATAATGGGATGTTTTTAAAGAGACTTATCCATTTATGAGAGTTCAATTCCCCTGGCCTAACCATCTCTTAAAGGGGTCCTCCCACAAAACACCAGTGATTAGACTTTTAACATACAGATTTTGAGGGGACACAAACTTTAAGACCATAGCAGTGAAAGTCTGAATACATAAGGTAATGTCCAGGAATACCAACTCTCATGATGTCCCAGCATTTCATGTCAGTTATCTATGCTATCATTTAGTGTTTGGGAAGCCCTACCATGTTCAGTGTCCTTGTCAGGTGCTGGTGAGATGCAAGAACAAGAAAGTCTTGATTCCTGCCTGAAGGCAAGCAGAAGAGACTAGAAAATCAACTGCTCATAATCCTTACAAAAATGGACAGTGTGGTTTTATGAATGGGATTCTTGAGATTCTGTGAGTTTCTTTCATGACCCAAAAAAAAGGAAAAAGATAAGTAGTTAAAAGACAATATTTTGGAAAACATAGTGCAAAGCATAAAGACTGCAAAGTCAGGCAATGTTTTATAACAACCATTCATCCTATGCTCTCTCCACTAATAATATAGCTGTAATATTTCTGCTTCAGAGAGATTAGACGTTCCTTGAAAAGGTACTAAGGATTCTACAGTGTAAATTCATGGGGGGGGGGGGCGTTTAAAAGCCTGTGGCTTCTATTCAAGCCATGAAGAACATACCCATTTGCCTTTTTCATTGCAATTTATTTTGCCCCGACTTGTGTGTGAGTATGCTTTCTGTTAGTACGACAAAAAAAAAAAAAAAATACTCAAAAAGAACAAAACTCAGCGTCATGTGGCCTTGTTACTTTGGGCCTGTAGCAGTACAAACATGATGGTGAGGGTGGGTGACAAAGTGTCTCATGGTAGCCAGGAAGGAGAGAGATAGGAAACAGCTGGGCTCCAATATCTGCTTCAAGTCCACACCAAGCTTTCTTACCATCAGAATGGTAGAAAACATTCTTTATTATAGTTGGAAATCAGGTGGTTTTTGTTTACCAGAAGACTGGTTAATTATGGATGATAAAAGAGAGATCTGGGGCTTTATAATGAAGGGGACATTTTCTGCATTTTTTAAGGTATGCGAGCTGTAAGGAGACAAAGAGGAAAGCCTATACTTTTGACTTCAGGTATTGCTACAATAGGGAATGTTATTGGGATTTTTTTACAAAGTCCTGGAATTTGAGGACCTTTTATTATTTTCATTATGGAGATCATGTAAAATCTGTGATTGATTGAAAACAGGTAAAGTGAATGTTCTGTTTTTAAGAGAACATGGGGCAAAGTGCCATGTCCTTTTTAACCTGAGTGCAGTCAAGAGGAAGCAGGACCTTAGAACCTGGAGAGTGTCAAAGACAAGACAGGCAAGGATGGTGCATTACTTACTTCTCTATGTGTGACAAAATCTTGTTTAAAAAAAAAAAAAAACTTGAAATTGGAAGTGTTTGTTCTGGCTCATGGTATCAGAAGGCAGTCCATTATGGAGGAAAGGCACAGCAGACAGAGCATTAAGCATTCATCATCATGAGGAATCAGAGATAAATGAATGTCGGTGCTCAGGTCTCTTTTTCTCTTTTTACTCAATCTGAACCCCCAGCCCATACCACTCAAATTTAAGGCGAGTCTTTCTCCTTCATTTAAAACTCTCTGAAAACACCAATGTGCATATACCCAAACGGGTCCTCACCAAGCTGACAGTGAAGAGCAGTCATCACACATGATTGTGGCTTTGATGCTGTCACCTAGGACTAGGTGGGTTTGTGAAAAGCAGGAAATTATTTTTGTCCTTCTACCCTAAGAAAGCAATTAAGTCATCCTCAGGAATAGTCACATGGGGTATAAGTCAACACTGGCTTCACTATTAACAGATTTGTCTGAAATAAAAAAATATCAAGGGTAATTTTGCAGTGTTCCCAATGAGTATATCTGCCTACAATGTGAGAAATGAAATTCTGGATAAGTTTCTCTACTCTTCACAAACATCTTCACTGTAGTACACAGCCATCTCCAAGATCTAAGTCAAGGAGTTCTTCATCAAAACTTTGCTATTGTCAACACTCTTAAAACAAGACCTATTATTCGGGGGGAAAACAGATGCCCTTAATTGTCTTAGCAACTAGGTTAATATCATAAGCTTCCCTCTCTCCAGCCAATAGCAATCCATCATGGAGCTTTGGAGACCAAAAGGGAAAGAAGCAGAAAAACAATTTGCTAGGATGATTTAAGACTTGGCATTTAGAAGCTCCTAACGCAATCGCTCTTTTGATGTGGCTCTTGGTCCTTCCTCTTTTTGAAGAGAGATCTTATATATTCACCCCACAACTGCCTTTGTTTGTGGGGATGTGCAAAATCAAAGGAAAGGGCCATTCTGCTCAAGATGGTAATTGCTTAAGTATGTCTGACCAGACATACACCGCAGTCCTTGCAAAGACGACACTGAGTGGCCAAATGATGCTATCTCATCCATCTGAGCCTTTCTCCTGCCTTGATGATACTAAGTGTTTAAACAGGAAGAGTAACTACTACACATCCAGACATTTAGACCACAGACTGACTAAGCAGCTTATAAAACTGATATTTTACTTCTTAGTTTAATCTCAAGTGCATATATAAGATCTAATCTTAAAATTGAGGCTGATGGGCAAATTGCTAATTTTAGAGAAGGCAGATTAGGAGAGAAAAGTCAATGTACATGAGAAGCCCTGGTGCCTTACCTTGGAGAATGGCCACAGGGAAGAAACTGCTAGGGTTACACATCCCAGAGGGACAAAAGGAGAGAACTCTATTACTCTGATACAGCCTAGGACATTGGTCATAGTTATCTAAACTGATCTACGTTTTTACTCTTTTACTTAATCCTTAAAGGATAAGCAATTAGTCAAGACTAGAATCCATATTTGCATGTGTTATGGGAATTAAACTGCATAACAATTGTGGATATCTTGTTGCAAACCCTGGCATAAAACAGTGACTATTAACAGAAATGGTGGGGACATTCATGAAAAGGAGCAGAAGTATTGCTAGAACTTAAAATGAGCGCAGGTTCCTTCCCCTCACTGACATCTGATTAGTAAGTAGTGGCATCCTAGTGAATCTTAGTATCTTTATCTGTGAAATATCCTTGCTCTCTACTTCTTGGGGCCCCTAGGATATTGTATTATTCGGGATTCTTCACATGGAGGTGGCTGTCCAGGGGAGAGAATTCTTAAGTTACGGAGCAAGCAGCTCAGTTTGGGTCTTCCCGTGAGTTGTAGGAAAGGCCCTAGCAACCAGGGTGTCCCAGGTAGAGCTCTGCAATGAGGCTTGAGTGGGATAGAGGATATGCTGGCTCTGGAGCTCAGAATGCTTAAAACTCCCTGCAGTATCCCTGCTATGTAAGGGATGAAACACTAGGCTGGGTTCTGAGGTCTCAGTCCTAGTGATGGACTTGTGATTGTCACAGTCCATCCTGGGTTGAAGCACCTTCACAATTAAAGGAAAAAAAAAACAGAGTAAAAATAAAATTAAATTAAAAACCAAAATGAAGGAAGGACAAGGCATCATTGCTTCCCACATTCCTAGGCTGTCAGTAGCTCCCACATTGCCTGGACTCTGCGTTAGTAGAGTGGAAAGCGGCAGCAACTCTATTCCTTATACTTGGCCAGTGTGATTTGTATTCCACAGTGTAAGCCCTTCACGGAAAGGCTGGTGTCTGTTTGGAATGCAATAACCAGGTGATTTTATATTTTGTAAAGAGCAAATTAATGATGAAAGCTCACTCGCGGTATTTTCCTTCTCTTCATTTCAAAGAAAATTGGATTCTTCATGTGTGTCAGAGTTGGTAGCTCACTGCCATTAAAGCGAAAGAAGTTATTTGGAAATCTAGAGAAGGAGATGTGTGATGAGCTGGGAAATATTTTAGTAAAAATGAGAAGAGCAGTGACAAAGCTTGCACATACTGAATCCACCAACTTTGTACCTGTGGCTTTCTCCAAAAGGGGCCTCCCAACATGAAAAATGGATGTCCAAGGTCACATAATAAGAAGTAGACCACAGGAGGCCCAGTGTTTGAGAGATCTCGGGGGGGTTCAGATTAATTGAGACTGCTGGTCCTCCTACAGGGTTGCCCTTCTCTTCAGCTTCTTTCAGCCTTCCCTAATTCAACAACAGAGATCAGCAGCTTCTGTCCATTGGTTGGATGCAAATATTCTGCATCTGACTCTTTCAGCTATTTGTTGGATCTTCCAAAGTGCAATCATTCTAGGTCCCTTTTCTTTGAGTGCTCCATGACTTCAGTAATAGTGGCAGGATTTGGGACCTTGCTTTGAGCTGGATCCCATTTTGGGCCTGTCACTGGACCTTCTTTTCCTCAAACTCCTCTCCATTTTCATCCCTGTAATTCTTTTGGACAGAAACAACTATGGATCAGAGTATTAATTGTGGGATGCCCCCCTTCTCCCTCATTTGATGTCCTGTCTTCCTGCTGTAGGTGGGGTCTATAAGTTCCCTCTCCCTACTCTCAGGCATTTCATCTAAGGTCCCTCCCTTTCAGTCCTGAGAATCTCTCACCTCCCAGGACTCTGGTGCATTCTGAAGGGTCCCCCCAACCTCATATCTCCTGAGGTTGCCTGTTTCCATTCTTTCTGCTGGCTCTCAGGGCTTCAGTCCTTTTCCCTCATCCAATACTAGATCAGGTTCTCCTCTGCCCCTCTCTCCCTTCCAATTCCCTCCCTACCTCCCCACCTTTGATTGCTTTCTTCTCCCTCCCAAGTGGGACCACCAAACAGGCAACATACACCAGCTGATATGAGGTCCCCAACAGTAGAGGACTTCCAGGTCTGTGTTCATTCAGAGCTGACGCACCTAACCCTCAAGAGACTGGAGGCCCCAGGTCAGTTTAGAGGTTTAGAGGTGGGGTCATCCACTTGGAGACAGGGGTGGGAGTAGGGAGGAGGTATGGGATGCAGAACAGTTGGAGGGTGGACTGGGGGGAATGTAAAATGATAAATTAATTAATTTAGAAAAATAAGTAGACCACAGGAGACAACAAGCTTACTAGGAAACACTGTGTTCTCGACACAGAATCCACACTACAATACCACAACAATGGGATAAACTATAACATAACACTATAGCATTGCTTCTATTAGGGAAAAGTGGCTCTCCTCAGCCAAGTGAATGCAATTCCCCCTCATGCTGGGGATACACTCATAGCATGGACTGAGCCACACTGAGTTAGTGGCATAGTCACACTGAATGGGAAGGTGGGAAAGGGGACTGCTGGTACTGCTGCTGCTGCCTGTGCTGCCTGTGCTGCTGGTGCTGGTGCTGGTGGTAGTGGAAAGGAGTTAAGTATCCAAAATCCACAACTAAGACCACAGTAAACTAACCGTTTCCTGAAGAAACAAGTCATTATACAACACCCCCCCCCCCTGAAACATTTGTAGTCTCCTGGGAAGGAAAAGAAGACTCGACATAACCTCACTCATTTGATCCTATGTGCATTGCTTTTATCTGCCATTCTCACTGCATACTGAGACACACAGCCACATAAATGACTAATCTAGTCTGTATGTCTGTCTGTCTGTCAATTTTTGATGTATAAGCACCAACATGTAAACATGCCTGTCTTGAATAGTGAACTCATGCATCCCTTTTTCCTTTAGTGAGCTAATGGCTCCGGCCTCTCAGTTTTAGAGAAATAGAAATAAGCCAAAAGCACAACTTCCTGATCTCTAGGCAGCTTTCCTACAAGGAAATTTTAAAATGAGTTTATTTTCTCATCCAGGCGTCTAAATTTTGTATAATGAGATGATTTGTCTTGTAAGATCAAACCAGAAATACCCCTATTTCAAATACGGGCTATTCGTGAACCCCACGAATCACGAGAGACCTGTCTTGATGCAAAAAGCAAGAGGATTTTTTTTTTGGTGGCTTTTATTTTTTTTTCAACTTTTATTAGATATTTTCTTCATTTACATTTCAAGTGTTATCCAGAAAGTTCCCTATATCCTC
>LR749496.1:5654976-5687430 GCA_902729485.2 Mus minutoides
GGGGGGGGGGGCATTGAAACACTCCACAGAGGTCATTGTGACATTCCACAGAGGGCGTTGGAACATCCTGTGGTTATTCCAGGGAAGGAGAAGTATTTCTTAGGTTCCTGGAGTAGTCACCCAGCCTGAGGGTGTAAGGTTTATGTTCTCACAGGCCAGTAAAAATTCTTTTTGCTCTATAGGAGCATAATAGATTCTATTTTAACTTTCTTAGCCTAGTCTGTGGAAGCTTAGCTTACAGTCTTATGATCAATAAAATATTTTTCTCAAGTGTTAAATCAAGAAGACTAACTGAAAGACATCTCTAGTTGTAATTATTATGTTTTTCTTGTTTTTGTGACTCAAAATTTATTTTTTTTTATCTTTCATTCCCCAAAATAGTAGCAAAATTTAAGTTAAACTTACCTAAAGTCCACTTCCTGCCTTGCCTCGGTGCAGGCTATTTCATCCTTAAACCTAGGTGAGATATGTAGATTCCTCAGAAGACTATGATGTAGTGTGATCATTCCTTAGGGGGCATGAAGGGACCAGAACATATAAAAAATGTTCATGATTTCTGTGCCTGTGTCTCTAAAGCACCATGGTTTTTCTGGAGAACAGATCTATCTTTTCAAGACAGCAGGGCCACATGTGGAAATCATGAGCCTTTGACATTAAGCTCTTGATTTCTATCCTAACTCTTTCAGTTTGGAGTCCAAGAGTCTTCAGCAAGTCCCTGGCTCCCCCGAGTCATTTAGAAAGAGATGGGAGAATGGCTTCCAGTGATATGGTAAAGAAGATCACATAACATGACAAAAGGGTGTCAAGCACATAGCCAGTCAAGCATGTTCCACACCACAGAAGAGTTCCAATCACAGTATCCCAAAAGGAAAAGACAAGAGGGGCTTGTGTTAGCAGAATCTTCTTGCCTTGCCCATACCCCGAGAACAATTGATTTTTTTCCTTGATGTTTGAGCCTTCAGACACTGGTTCTCCTACAGATGTGGGCTAGACAAAGATAAAAAAAAAATGTTCATTGCAAAATATGAAGCTAGGGCTAACATGCCCATATGTCTATCTCTTTAGTAGAAAAGTGACTATTCAAGTGATGATTTTTCTCCATCAGACCAATGCTTACATGTTCTGTCTCACCAATCGGCTACATTCATGATTTAAAATTGCCTCAGTCATAGTCTTTAAGTACCCAAGGAGCTGAAGGGGTCTGAAGCCCCATAGGAGGAACATGGATATGAACTAACCAGTTCCCCCAGAGTTCTTTGGAACTAAACCACCAATCAAAGAAAACACATGGTGGAACTTGTGGCTCTAACTGCTTATGTAGCTGAGGATGGATGGTCTAGTAAGTCATCAATGGGAGGAGAAGCCCTAGGTCCTGTGAAGGTTCTATGCCCCAGTATAGGGGAATGACAGGACTGGGAATGGCAGTGGGTAGGTTGGGGAGCAGGGGAAGGAGAGAGGGGATAGGGTTCTTTTGGGGGGAAACTATGAAAGGGGATAATAACATTTGAAATGTAAATAAAGAAATTATCTTTCAAAAAAAAAAAGAATCTGTACTCAAGTCACCCATCGGGTCCATGCCTCCTAGCTTCAAGATCTGAAAGCATCTTTTCCCAGTCCCCTGGCACAGCAGCAGGATAGGACCTCTTCTATCTTTCCTGGATGAACCTAGTACCCTAACTATCCCACCAGTTCCAACAGAAATATATCCAATGCATTTAGAACAGCAGTTCTCAGTCTATAGAGCATGACCCATTAGGGGTCAAATGCCACTCTCACAAGGGTTGTATATCCTGCATATCAAATATTTACTTCATGGTACATAACAGTAGCAATATTAAAGTTATGAAGTGGCAATGAAAATAGCTTTCTGGTTGAGGGTCACCACAACCCGAGGAACTCTATGAAAGGGTCACAACATTAGGAAGGTTGAGAACCACTGCTTTAGAAAGCCATCTATCATCATTGTTTATCAATTCCCAAATGTGTTTTCTCCTCATCCCATTTGTGCATGTGTTGGAGTGCAGGTTGGTGGAGAGAATCATCCTTGGAGTTTCATGGCTGCTGTTACCACTTTCTGAAGATCTAGTTGCTGAGTACTGACTTTCCCAAAATTGTTTAGTGCTCTTTGCCTCTAGCTAGCCCTTGAAGTGTGCTTGCCACCTAATCCTAATTCTTACTCTTGTTGAAATCGCTATTGTCACATTGTGACATTCTTTCCTCTGCCTTCTTGCACATCACAGTCCTGAAAGACACCACCATGCTTTGCCCCATTAAGAAGCTGACATTTTCTAAGTGTCTGTTGAATAAAGGAGTGCCTGTAGTTAGGAATCTGTGCCATGAACGATTGGCACCTCTTTGTTTCTCTTCCAATTTTATGGCTCAGGAAGCTTGTTTTCAGAATGGAGTCTCCTGTCTATGGCTAGTAAGCTGCCAGGCCTTTCAGGGCTGTTTCAGGGATGACATTTAGCCTCCGATGGGAAAAAGGTGAAGAAATAGCAGCCGTTTCGATCCTGGAAAACATCAGTGACAAGTCGTGGTCAAAGTTTATAACTGTGCTGAGGTGCTGTTGGGTTGCCAAGACTTGGAAAAGAAATGAGAAAACAAAGGCACCAAATGAGGTGTGGTGTGAAGAGACACATGTCACTCCCAAGAAGCAACCCCAGAGACTGCCAAGAAAGAGAATAAGAAACTCAGCTCCTCCCAGAGGGAGGCCCTTTTGACCTGGGAGCAACAGCTTGGCCCTAAATCAAAAAAGACATCCACAGGAGGTGGGATGAGGTCAGCAGATGGGGCACGGCTATTAGGAGGTAAAAAAAAAAAAAAGAAGCATCTAGACCAAGGGAGATGGAGAGTGTCTGAAAGATAGAACACAGCAGCACAGAGGCCTGGGGAAAGGGACTTATGAGTACTTGGAAGGGCAGACAGAACAGTGACTCCAGGGAAGCCCTGTAGAACACACATGTCATAAGCATGTAAGTCTCGTATGTAAGTAAAGCTTAACCTACCATAAGAAGCTCAGTACAGAGATCTGAACCTCTCATTTCTCCCTCGACATACTGTGGGAGAAATAGCAACTAAGATCACTCAGCATTTGCCTTTCTGATATCACTTGACAGTCATGGTTGGCTGTTGCACCAGGCTCACCACGTACTAGCTATGAATACTGGGTAAATTGTTCAGTAATGCTGGCCTCCGTCTTCTCATCTATAAAATGACACATTCTGTCCACTTCTTAGGATCCCAGAAACATGGAAATAACTCTTTCTAGACTGGACCTAATGTGTATGGATGTTGTTGTTAAAGATGTGTTGAAAAGACAAATGTATGCTTATAATTTGGGTAAAAATCTCCAAGTAATATGAAACTAACACTTATTTAAATGCATAAGAGAGAAAAAGTGAGAGAAATATTACAGTAGGGCACAGCTGAATGATGGGAGAGGGAACTCTTGGACCTAGGAAGGGGAAATAAAGAGTAAGTTGAGCTGTTTTTGATACAGGCTCACTACAGCCACTAGATCCTGAGGCCATGACTGAAATCATGGCAGACCCCAGGTTCATGCCAACCCAACATGGTAGTATTATCTGCTGGTACTGTTAAACAGAGATCTCCTATCTCAACAGCAACACTGAAGACCAGCTTCAGAATGGTTGATATTTGGAGTAAATCAAAAATGCCTTCCAGGGCCCTGAGTGCTGGTGCATATCCTTCTAAGCAAATGTCAAGGTAATGACTGATGGAAAGTTGGAAATCCTAAGCCTGCTTTCAGTCTCTTCTTCCTGGTGAAGCTGGGTCCTAACCCAGAGGGTCATTAACAGCCCTTTAGCAAGTCTTATGAGAGTAAAGACATTAACCCAAGCTCTTGACTTTGTTTCAGCTCAGATAATTGTACTCTGCTTCCCAAAGTTGGTAGGAAGAGGTAATCATTACAATTCAGATACTTCCACCAATCCTTTTCACCTCATAGGGTGAAAAAAAAATTCCTTCTAGGGTCTTTGCTAGATGCAAGTTGTGGTCAATCTGAATCTACCTGTCAAGACAAAATCTTTTCCATAAACTTGGGCAGGGATGCTACTTCATGTTGCCCATGTCAATGGTCCAAATCTCAATGCACTGGTGTTTATAGCAAGGCCTCTGTTAACATTCAGGGTGTGAGTGATGACTGGGAAGCTCCATTCTGTTTCTTTGCTACAACTGACCCACTCGGCATGGCTATGGGTAAAGTTTGCTCTTATTTCCTGTTCTACCATGAGCTTTGCACTTCCCATTCTAATATGTGTGTCCAAAGCCAAGCTAACCCTGGGTATGCTATAAGGTACCACATATTACTCCTGAGATGCTGTGGAATCACTATCTCGGCTGCCAGGAAAGAATAGACCTCCATTTCCTATTCAGAGTTATGATTTATGCAACAGTATAAATTACCGTTGATTCAACCAAGTACCGTTGTGTGACGAGTGCCTTAAATTCAGGTGCTCAATACAGAAAATATGAAAAACATATGATCAACCTTTTTTTGACATGTTTTGCTAATGCTTGAAAGCCATTGTCACGCGTATGCAGTTGTGTGCCTGCTCTGAGAAGCAAGAATGTCTAAGCCACAGGGGGGGGGGGGGCACATGTGCCAGCAGCTGCTCAAATCAAAGTGCTAAACCCCAGGATGGAGTCTCCATGTAGATCTTCTCTAATGCTTGCAATGGTGACCCAGGAGATAAGTGAGTACACAGTGCAGGATCCCTCGTCCACTAAAAAGCCCAACCTAAAGTGATCCTCCAAACATACAGGGTCAGATCCTATACCGAGTGTACTGCATAATATTTCTGCTAAAATACAGAAGTTAATGATGACACACAAGTAGACAGGTCTTATCTTCTTACTTACACTTCTTAGACTTGTCCACATCCTCTATAATGACTCCATATTACCATGAATAATTGGGAAAACCTGATACAATTTTTAGGTCTCTCCTTCTCATGTCTTCGACATTTTGGAAAAAAAAATTGAAAAATTAAGAGAATTCTCATTATCAAGGAGCCCTTTAAATAATGTTCCTTCTTTAGAAGTTTCCAGGTCCAGAGAAAATTATTAGAGTAAGGTAGTCTGGCAAGCTTCCCCATAGAGATGCTCTGTCTTTCAGTATTATTTAAAAATCATGTCTCCTTTCCCTGCTCCAGATAATAAAAGAGCCTTTGCATACCTGCACTGAGGAAGGAACAAGAAATTAATGGGTAAAAATCAGATTTAAATACAAAATCCTGCCATGCTCCACAAGGATGAACTTGGCCTCTGGACCAGTGGATGTAAGGGCTTCAGAAACTTAGTGGCATTTTAATAGCATGAGATAATTTCCCATATAAACAGTAAAAATTATGGACTTGAGATTGATACAGACTGAATTAATAGTCTACAGAAATAAAGTCTGACATAGAAAATATGATTCATTTCTTAGAAGGCTAAGATCTCAAGCCATTTGCTGAGATACTTTTGAGGGTACGGAACCCTAGCAAGAGGAATGCTTAAGTTAATCTACAAATGGGTTGGTAGCAAAAGCACAGACCCTCCATCACTACTGAGATATTTCTTTCCCTCTTTGTCAGTGGCTGCAGTCACCTTAGAGCTAAGGGTCTTCCTACAGCTGCTTCCAAGGCCCCAAGATCAGTCCCTAGCAAGCAGAGGAGCTGACCTCACCACTAAGTGTGCAAAAATAAAGTTTTTCAGCTCAGCTTCCCAGACAGTAATTAATCTAATTAACAATTACTGAGTGGAGAAGAAGTTAAGAATGTCACATCTCCTGGTTTTCTTTTCATTTCAGAGGAGCTTTTGAACGTGTAATTTTCTGACATTTCGCTGGCTTGCCAAATGTCTCTCCTCTTACAGGAAAATAGAACTTACTCATCAAGGATGCAGCTACGTTTCCACTGGTTGCAGAGGATATGCACAGATATGGATTGCCTTGAAATAAGAAATGCTGGCCCTTGACACCAGCCTGAGTATGATTATCCAAAGATATGGAGAGGTTGCCTTCCTTAGTGTAATTTATTATTAAGTCTAAAAGGCCTGAGAACTAAGGCCTCAATAATGCTATACAGCGTTTACAAAAAGAAGTACTAGCTTTAAAATAGTTGAAACTATCTTTTGCAAAGAAATCTCCCACTCAATTTGCATCCCTGTGTACACACAGCAGTCAAGTTTTAAGTCAGAATTTCAAAATCTCAATTTTTGATTTTGTCGCCATTTTAGCAATGACCAATGAGTGATGTCACCGCAAGATGCTTCCATGGAGGATTTTACAAAGTCCATAAAGGAACGAGATAATCTATGTGACACTCTGACCCTAGTGGAATATTTAATCTAGTGTCTTTTACATCAGTGCCTGGTAGGGGTGACTAAGTATAAGACTGAATATCAGCTCCTTTATACACAGCATCTTCTGGTTTCCAACAAACCATATGCTTCTTTGAGTCAGTGTGTCACCTTCAAAAGGAAGAAGCAGGACTTGGAATCTGGGTAAAGAATTCAGAAGTCACTTGGAGAACACAGGAGAAGAACAACTGATCCCACATTAGTTAGAGAAGGGGTTCTAAAATCTCTGCTACATAATCCAGAGAGGCTCCAACCTGTCATTTTAAGAGAGACCATCTTTTTATCCAGTCCAAAGCTTAGTTCTTTCTAAGTCTACAAAAATACCATGCAGTCACATGTAATTCCTGTGTCATCATTTGACTCTGCATGAAAGTATCAGAAAGCCAGGAGAGTCGCCTATTCTCCACGATTCCTTTGAACTAACAATGTTCTTTGTATATACATGCAGACTGTGTCATGCACAAAGCTTGAGGCATGTACAGATGCTAATTGTGTGAAAGAATCATTTCCCTCTTATAGAGATAGCCACTTGGTATTAACATGTTTTATGGCACAATTGAATCACTCAACTAGTAAATATCAAAGAAAGAATTGACATTCAACAGAGGCTGACAGACACATAGGCTCCTTCTACTTGACCAAGATGTGAGCAGTCAGCACAAACAGCCATCAGCAATACCCTGGCCCATCTTGGTTTGGGTTGTTACTCAATTATCCAAAATACATAGGAAATTAAGAATTCCAGTAAGTTGAAATTCAGCCTTAGCTAATGGAGTCTAATGGAAAAACTAGGTTTCCCACATTGATTCAGTCTGCAGCAAGAGACAGCTTGACTCTTGCTGCGAAGCATAGCCCTCCCAGATTAAAACATCCCATCCTTCAGGGAAGCTCCTGAAACCAGAAAGTCAACAACTCAAAACAGAAGGAAGTTGCTGAAACTAACCAGACTCGTTAGTACCTTCCATTGCTAAGTACCTTCCATCGCTAAGTACCTTCCATCGCTAAGTACCTTCCATCGCTAAGAGTGAACAGTAAAGACTGCTCAGAGTCACTCTCAGACAAGCCCAGCTACCTGAAGGAAGCAGAGAGGAGCCGAGCTGCCAAGAAGACCTTGAGACAAGCCCTGCCTCCTAAGCAGACCACCCAAACAGCCTAGAAGGAGTAGAACTCATCCCAGCTTCCTGGAAAAAGTTCAAACTAATTGAGCCAGCTAGAAAAGGCACTTGCTACCTGCCGAGCTGCCTGAATGCTGTGCAGTGTGCTCCGTGGTCCCATCTTTTGTGAGCTGTCAATCATGCTAGGGTGATGAAACTGTCTTTGAGTCATCTCTGTTCCCATAGGTAACTCCTTCACACATATTCCTGTAAGAAACTCTACTCAAACTCATTGTTCACAAAGCTGGACTTTGATAGTGTCTTTGCTTTGGCCTGTCATTGGTTCTATATCTGGAGTAAGTAGATGTGGGTGCTAAATCTCCCCAGGAGAAAAATGTTGCACAATGACTCTTTTTTTTTTTTTTTTTTTTTTTTTGGTTTTTCAAGACAGGGTTTCTCTGTATAGGCCTGACCGTCCTGGAACTCACTTTGTAGTCCAGGTTTGCCTCGAACTTAGAAATCCGCCTGCCTCTGTCTCCCGAGTGCTGGGATTAAAGGTGTGTGTCACCACGCCTGGCTGCACAATAACTCTTGTATGATTGTTTGGCTTAGGTCCAACATGTATCCAACATGTAACCAGAGAAAGTCAACATAGTTTACTGTTACTATTGACATATCTTTCCTTGCTTCTGTAAGTGGAGTCAGACAGCAGGGCCTTTCTTGTTACATGCAATTCCCAATGCATGACATAAAGTAAGTCTATGTCTATGTTAGCATACAGTCACATTCATAATATATATGAACCAATCGTATATAATATAGTGTAATTAGAAAATTATATGGTCAATATATTTTACAGAGTTCTTCCTTGAGTTACAACGGTACTGTGTCACAAGACGTCCAACATAAGTTGAATATACAATAATCTAAAAGGTATTTAACATATCTAGCCTATCAAACATACTAACTTAGCCTACTTTCTTTTAAATATGATCAAAGTACATTTACACTAATCCAAAAAAATTGGGCAAAACCATCCAATACTAATCTTGTTTTGTAATAAAACTGTTGAATAGCTCATGTAATTTAATGACTAACCAATCATAAAGGCCTTGGCAACACTCTCTACTGCAGGGTGTCAGCTGTTTCACTTTGGGATAGCTTGGCTGAGTGTGTAGTGATAAATGCCGCTGAGTAACCTCCCGAGAGAGGATCAGACCAAATACTGCTACCCCAGGAAAAGGGTAAATCTCCAAACCCTAAGTACAGTTTCTGCTCTTGTACCATCATAAAGTTGAAAATCATATATTGAACTATCATCTATTAGGACATATCTATAATATGTATTCTACATTGTGTACAATATAACACCAATGGCTAATAGAAAACTTTTAGTTGGCCATCCAATGTACTAGATTATATGTGATATGCTCTAGAGATGTAACACACAGCATGACAGAATGGAAGTGACATCTCATGACACACAGTCTGAGATAGAAGTGATAAAGTGCATGACTGTAAATGAGCACAGATGTGGGCATATTTGCAAACATACCTGACACTTAGAGTTTCCAGGCTTTATCAACAACCAACTACATCCTTATAAGCATTCTCAGTCTCTGGGCCCTAGTATGAAGAGAATGATTCTGTTCTGAGTTAGCATCTCTTGTCAATTTCTGTAGACCCAACACACTGCCAAGGACTCTTAACATCCAAAATCAATTAACCTTCCAATAATCTATCAGTCAGATATTAATATTGGTATCAATTTTAATTTAAGAAACTGAGGCATGGAAAGGTATACTTGCTCAAGGACACACAGCTATCCTGCAGCAAGAACTCTTCGTCCAGGGCCTGTGAGTATAATTTCTTGACACAGGGCAAAATAAGGTAAGGGTTTTCCATGAAGCTCTACACAGAGTCCAGTACATCATGAGTGAGCTTTGACTACTGTCCCCGTGGCCACTGCCTCCCTTCTAAATGAGAACATTCTCCAGCTAACCATGTGAGCTATTAAAACTTGACAATACAATTTCTTTATAAAGAATGGAAGAAGAAATCAGTCTGCATAGATTTTATTTCCAAACGATCTATAAATAATAAGTCAAGGGGACTCGCCTTTCTTATTTAAAGATCTAATTTAGATTCTTTATCAAAATGATTTAACATGCCTTTCACTAGGAAACCATATTTCAAAGGGTTTATTTATTAGACTTCTTGAAAGTGTGTTTTTAATGCACATTCTGACTTTTTGCCAAACCTCTTCTCTGAAACAGTAAAATTAGAGCAGTCCCCTCTTTAAAGACGGATATTTATTAGATTTTTACATATTGATACAGTACACTGTATCAAAATAAATCTTGCTGAGAATTGTCACATAAATCTTCTCATATTCTCACATCCATTGTCTCTACTGTAACTCCCTTCAAAAAGCATGCAGGGAAGTCTCATGATGAAGAACTTTTTTTTTTTTAAAGGATCAAAGTTGTATCTCTGAGTCTAACTTTTCATGGCCAACTTCTCTTTCCCCACCACTGTGGCTCAACTTGGGCCAACATGGCTGTGTGTGTTTTATCTGACACTGATAATGAAATGTAATTACATCTTAAGCCCAAACAGCTGTGAACTCTGCAAAAAATTTGAGGGCCTCTTATGCCAAGTTTAAAAAAAAAATGCTTAAACCTCCAGGGAACATGCCAGGAGAGTGTCACTATTTTGCATCTCTTTCCATGTGGTAACCATTAAAAAAATTCTTCTTTTTATGTAGATTAAAAAGCTTGCTTCTAAAAAAAAAAATCCCTAGTAGTCAGATTATGAATGAGTTCAAATTAAACAATGCATTTTGAATGTGAGCCTGTCATTGACTTTTGCTTTTCTCAAATACCCTTGTAGATATGGGGTGTACCCATGTAGATGTGGGGTGTCAAACCAATGCTGATATTTAGAAGTGTTCAAGGTTTGGGTTAGGTTACTTGTTTGACTTTGTAGAGGTAAGAACTTCTAGGATAAATTAAGAATGCATGTATGTTCTCAGGGTTATACTTTTAATCATTATGATATTCAAAACCTTGGAAATTCTGAGTACATACATCTCATTTCTTCTTTTCACAAATTCATTAAATACTCTATGTAGTGCCAGACACACTTAACAACAACAACAAAAAGATGTGTATGTCTGTGTTTCTCTGTCTCTCTCTGTGCGTCTCTCTGTCTCTGTCTCTGTTTCTCTGCTTCTCTGTTTCTCTCTCTCTCTCTCTCTCTCTCTCTCTCTCTCTCTCTGTTTGTGTGTGTGTGTGTGTGTGTGTGTAGGGGTGAGGTTACTGAGGATTTGGCTCAAAGGTTAAGACCTGGGTCCTATTTTCAGCATCTACATGGCAGCTCATAACCATCTGATAACTCTAGTTCTAGGGGATCAGATGCCCTCTTTGTGGCCCTATGGGCACCAGGCACACCCGTGGCACACAGCCATACCCAAAACAAATAAGATAAAACACAATTGCAAAGAATACAAGGGAAGATTTGAAGACTCACTTGATCTTTTTGGTGTCCCCTTTAGAGCTGCCATATCAAAAGATAAATATAGAGCATAGGTCAATAATTTTAGGACCTTTGGGAACAAAGCTCCTTGGCAGATGAAAAGTGAAAACAGAGAAGCCACAGCACCCTGGCTTTGCTGAGTGCTCAGTGCCTCTGTTTTTTGTTTGTTTGTTTGTTTGTTTGTTTGTATGTTTTTTATTAGATATTTTCTTTACTTACATTTCAAATGTTATCCCCTTCCCTGGTTTCATCTCTGAAAACCCCCTATCCATCCCCCCTCTTCCTGCTTCTATGAGGGTGTTTCCCCACCCACCTACCCATTCTCACTTCCCCATCATGACATTCCCCTACACTGGGGCATCAAACCTTCACAGGACCAAGCGCCTCTCCTCCCATGGATGGCAGACAAGGCCATCCTCTGCTACATATGCGACTGGGGCTATGGGTCCCTCCATGTGTACTCTTCCGTTGGTGGCTTAGTCCCTGGGAGCTCTGAGGGGGTCTGCTTGGTTGATATTGTTGTTCCTCCTTTGGGGTTGCAAACCACTTCAGCTCTTTCAGGCCTTTCTCTAACTCTGTGCATTGGGGACCCCCCTGCTCAGTCCACTGGTTCTGCTCTCAGCAATACAACACAACCAGCCCAGCCACTAAGCTTTGCACCCTGGTGTCCAGTAAAATTAAAATTCCCTTAAACAGCCTCCCAAACTCATTCTCTTTCTGACCGGCTCTCTTTCATCTCTTGAAGATTATGCAGTTGGACCATCATATGAACATCTAAACCTTCAACTGACCTCTGAGTAGCAGTATTAGTGCCAAAATAACTGCATCTATACTTAAGAAACCTGAGCTGTTTTTCTCATTATTGTTATTTCTGAAACAGCACATCCACATTATAGCAATGCTTTATGTTCATCTACATCCTATAAGGCACTTAGGGCACAAACACATGAAGAAATATATAGGAAGATGTGCATAGTTCCTGTGAAAATGCAATGCCACTCTATAGATGAAATCTTGGATGTTCACTGGGAAGTGCTAGAAGCAATCTGTCATAGGTACTAAGAACAGACCGTATCTCCAATGAAGAACTATATTGGGTAAAGCCCATCCATTTCTCCTTCTTAAAGAGAAACTATCTTGGCCGGGCAGTGGTGGCGCACGCCTTTAATCCCATCACTTGGGAGGCAGAGGCAGGAGGATTTCTGAGTTTGAGGCCAGCCTGGTCTACAGAGTGAGTTCCAGGACATCCAGGGCTACACATAAAAACCCTGTCTCGAAGAAAAAAAAAACTATCTTGTTTTTCTACTACTACTAAAGGCACACATATACACGCGTGCACACACAGACACACACTAATGTTTTCTCAATCAATGTTTATGAATACAGACTTTGTTAAGCCTAGACCAAATATGTCATGCCCCTCAGGCTACAGAACTAGTGAATGCCATCAAATCCCCTGAGCAGAGGTTCAGTTTAGGGGAAACTTCGGAAACATCTAAGGACCAATAAAAAGACACTTTGATACTTTGATCACTCCTACTCAACGAAAGGAACTTTCTTTTGGAGGATGAGGAACATACTGTGTTTACCCTGACTTGATGAAGGCACAGAGAAAGCACTTGATGCTTTGAACAAAGCAAAGAAAATTTGAAGGATGAAAGCTAACACTGAACAAACTACCCCTAATTTTCCTAGGCTAGAATCTCCCTGAACTTTCTGAATCTGTTACCTAGGAAATTACCTATGAGCCCAAGCAAAATTGAATTGAATTGAATTAGCTGTGATTATCAACAAGAGCCTTGATGAACATTGCATTCGATGCACCAAATGACTTGGAACTAACTATCTCCCAGACATCTAGCTTTGTGTGTCTGTTAATAACAGCAAAGGCATACAGATGTGTAGCCTTCTCATTGCAGAGAAAACAGACAAAAATCCAGACAGGTGAGTGAGAATTTCACAAATGGAGATAGTGGAGCAGAGCCAGTGGCAGGGGACACAATATGTGTGGTCATTACTCTTGACCAATGTACAAAGTATAAACTTTGTGATAGCTATTTTTGGTTACCAACTTGATTACATCTGGAATTAACTAAAATCCTAGAGGCTATGTACATCCTGGATGGAGTTTTCTTAATTCAATCATATGAAATGCAAGACTCACCTTTAATCTGGATCTTTGAGGTAGGAAGATCCACCTTTAATCTGGACCACACCTTCTGTTTTTGCCTTGTGTAAAAGACATTGAAACAAAAGAAAGCTTTTGCTCTTTGTCTGCTTGCTATCACTAGCAAGTCCATTCCTTCACTGGCATTAGCACCTACTTATTGGAGATTCCAGCATATAGTGAAGACCAGATGATACATCCAGCTTCATGGACTGAACAACTAATGGATTCTTGGATGTTTCATTGGCAGTTTATTGTTGGACTAGGTAAACCATAGGCTGTAACTCATTTTAATAAATTTCCTCGATAGATAGATAGATAGATAGATAGATAGATAGATAGATAGATAGATAGATAGATAGAGATTTGTTCTATCAGTTCTATTTCTCTAGAGAATGCCAACATAAAACCCAAGTGGGCATGAGTGTAGCTTTCCTACTATAAATACTAAGCTGTTGTTAATCCCTATTCAGTTATAACCCGATCTTATTATTTTCTCCATCAGTAATTTCTTTTTTTTATTAGATACTTTACTTACATTTCAAATGCTATCCCAAAAGTTCCCTATACCTTTCCCCCACCCTGCTCCCCTACCCACCCACTCCCACTTCTTGGCTCTGGCGTTCCCCTGTACTGGGGCATATAAAGTTTGCTAGACCAAGGGGCCTCTCTTCCCAATGATGGCCGACTAGGCCATCTTCTGCTACATATGCAGCTAGAGACATGAGCTCTGGGGTTACTGTAGTTCATATTGTTGTTCCTCCTATAGGATGGCACACCCCTTCAGCTCCTTGGGAAATTTGTCTAGCTCCTCCACTGGGGTCCCTGTGTTCCATCCAATAAATGACTGTGAGCATCCACTTCTGTATTTGCCAGGCACTGGCATAGCCTCACAAGAGACAACTATATCAGGGTCCCGTCAGCAAAATCTTGCAGGCATATGCAATAGTGTCTGTGTTTGGTGGCTGATTATGGGATGGATCCCCAGGTGGGGCAGTCTCTGGATGGTCCATCCTTTCGTCTTACTCCAAACTTTGTCTCTGTAACTCCTTCCATGGATATTTTATTCCCTATTCTAGGGAGAAATGAAGTATCCACACGTTGGTCTTCCTTCTTGATTTTCTTGTGTTTTAGGAGTTATATCTTGGTTATTCTAAGTTTCTGGGCTAATATTCACTTATCAGTGAGTGCATATCAAGTGAATTCTTTTGTGTTTGGGTTACCTCACTCAGGATGATATGTTCCAGATACATCCATTTGCCCAAGAATTTCATAAATTCATTGTTTTGAATAGCTGAGTAGTACTCCATTGTGTAAATGTACCATATTTTCTGTATTCATTCCTCTGTTGAGGGACATCTGGGTTCTTTCCAGCTTCTGGCTAATATAAATAGGGCTGCTATGTACATAGTGGAACATGTGTCCTTATTACCAGTTGGAACATCTTCTGGGTATATGCCCAGTAGAGGTATTGCTGGATCCTCTGGTAGTACTCTGTCCAGTTTTCTGAGAAACCTCCAGACTGATATCCAGAGTGGTTGTACCAGCTTGCAATCCCACCAGCAATGAAGGAGTGTTCCTCTTTCTCCACATCCTCACCAGCATCTGCTGTCACCCTCAGTAATTTCTTAAGGCTCCATAGACTCAAACATCATCAGTGTGACTGATGCCCCTGAGGCCTATGTCCAGACATATGCCTCCAAGGCTTTGTTTCCCTGGGCCCTTGGCCCTGGGTCCTTTTCCAGTCCAGCAAGCTCTAGGTCACTTCCCTCTTCTCCAATGAATGAGCTCACCTACTGAAACTAGAGCCACATAACCTTTCTCCAAGAAATTTTTCTTAATTTCATTAGGGTTCTATGCCAAACATAGCTCTAGGGTCATTTCCAAAATCAAAACCATATCCAAAGCAATTGGCCTCCTTAATATAAGAAAAAATATTTCCTATTGGTCAATTCATATGACTTTCTATCATAAACACAATATTATTGATGAGGTAATTAGGAATTACTTCAGGACAAAAGCATCACTTCTATTTGTTTTATTTTATAATTTTTGAGGCAGAGAACTCCTATGTAGCCTACACTGTCCTGAAGCGCACCATGCAGCCCAGGCTTGCCTTGAGTTTGTGATCTCCCTGCCCTGCTTTATGAGAACTACAGAGTGTGTACTACTCCTAGCTAGTATGTTTTACATTCATATAATCAAAGTCAGAAAATTCCATTTATTTCTTTTACTTATGCCATAGAGGGAACAGGAACATTCAAATTTCTGGTGAAGTAATGGAGATATAGATACTGAAATAAATGATTGTAGGCTTATACTTTGATGGTATCTTATTCCACAAAGGACTTCTCAACTGAGCACTTGTTTCTCAGAGGTTTTCTGTAACTCCCTTTGGTCCTGTCAGTAAACCCCAGATTTAGGGGAAAGCTGGCTGCCATTAGGAAAAAAAAGGATAAGTCAAATACATGAGCAGTAGACCCTAGAGCCAAGCCAGAGTTCTAAGCCACAGTGTGAGCAACAATGCCACCATCCAAGCCACGGCCACTTCCATAACCTCAGTGTTCTATATGCTAGATAAGACAATTCATGACGACCAGTCTATATCAAAAGGACTAAAAAAAAAAAAAATAGTACATCGACATAGTGTCTGGTTTCCAATAACTTCAAAGCCAAGAAGCTGTCAATATAAACATAGAGAAACACAATCACCAGAAACTCTATTTCTATATTTTTTCTGAGACAAGCTTTTGTGATGTGGCCTGGCTGGCCTCAAACTCAAGATCTTCCTGCCTCAGCATTCCCAGTGCAGGCTGATAGCCCGGCCCTAGCTGGACCCAGCTCCACTTCCATGTTCTTTTCTACTCTAGCTACTGAGACACTAACTTTTTTAAATGTTCATCATTAGGTGTTTTGACCAATCCATCCATTTGCTCATTCTGAAAAATTGACAGAGTAATAAAAATTTTGGAAGAGAAGATAAACACATGCAAGTAATGTTCTTTTGTATCTAAGGGTAGTGTTGCCTGAAAGCAACACTACCCTACAGTTAAGTACTCCTAGCTTACATTTCTGAAACACAGCTTCTGAAACACAGCTCCCAAACCTGACCATACTAGAGCTTCAACGAGGCCCCTGGAGATCAAGCACAAAGGCATATGAGATTTATGGTAGGCAGAAAACAGTGAGGGTCTACAGGCGTTTCTTCATTAGGAGAGCTATATGCCAGGATGTTCCAGGAAACCTCTGGTTTTCTGGGCAGAAAATAATAATGCCCACACAAATGTCAACAGCTTATCACTGTTAACAAGTGATGTTCTTGGCACATAGGGCAAAAGGAGACCCTCTTGGGAAAGAAGAGAGACTCGGACTCAGAGGACAGAACCATCTATCAAGGTAGCAGGGCATCCATCAAGTTTGTGAGGATCTGGAAAGCTGCTGAGTTGGGACTCGCATGCCGTGTACTTAGTCCAGGGGCTACTTCAAAATTCTGAACTGTATCTGTATGTATGTCTGTGTACACAGGCAACTATCCTTTAAGGCAACATATTTCTCCTGTCTTGTAAGAAAAGTGGGGAGACAAGATTATTTAATGAATAAGGTACTTGCCACCAAGCTTGATGACCTAAGTTACTGATCTCAATGAAAACATATCTGGGAAAATAAGACACTTGGCTCTTGCAAGTTGTTCTCTGACCTTATTCACAGGCCAAGGCACACATGTGTTTTTGCATATTCTCATTCCCATTCTCTCTCTTTCTCTCTCTCTCTCTCTCTCTCTCTCTCTCTCTCTCTCTCTCTTACATGCATACACACACAATAATTTTTTTTATTGTGTACAGAACTTATACAACATTAGATGTCTGTGTTTCCATTATTGTCACTTAGTCATGCACATGTAATTTTGTGTGCGCACATTTGTGCAAGTGTATGTGGAAGCAAGAGGACTTGGATGTGGTTCCTTAGGAGGTAACTGTAGCCCTTTCATCTACTAATTTAATTATAATATAGCAATTCCAATTGGCTTGAAACTTGCTATGTAGGTTATCCTGACTGGACCAGTGAGCCCAGAGAACAGCAATATCCTTCTCCCAACACTGGAAATATAAGTGCACACTACTACACTTGATTTTTGTTGTAGTGCTTGTCTTGTTTTGATCTGATTTGGTTTTTTATGTGGGCTCTGGGCATTGAACACCAATCATTATGCCAGCAAGGCAAACACTTTACAAACTACGCTATGTTCCCCAGCTTCCTCCTAGGTCTTTTCTTATAGACTTTGGGATAGTGGCTAATGTACTTCCTAATATGACTAGATAAGCAGATGTCTAGAAATAAAAAAGTATAAGAAGGAAGTGGGAATGTCAAGAGAGACAGATTCCTATGATGTTGACTTCTCTACATGCCCATCCCTCACATAAACTATTTCTAGTCCATTATTCCTTGGGACTTAGGACTGTGAACGAAAGATTTCATCCGAGTCATGTGGGATAAGAACAATACTAAGAGATTGCCATTTCAAGTATAATGAGAAATGAAAATAAATTTATTAGGAATGTATTATGTGTCTGGAAGAATACTGAGCTTTTCAATGTAGTCATTGCCATTAGCCATGAAGAATTTCTAAAAGTATCTCTGTACCAGTGAGAAAGAAAGGAGACCCATAAACGTTAAACATCTTATCCACAGAGGAATTCAGACCAGAATCTGGGTCATCTTTCATTTAACCATGCAATTATTTAGTTGTGGTTTGAGTAGTTACTCTTATGAAAACACTTCCAACCACTGTTTTCCAGTCTGAGAGCAAGGAACATACCTGTAAAAGGAAAAAAACCAATATATTATAAATCATATTCTCTAAAGAAGTCTACACTGCCTGAGAGGCAAACATTTGTTGAGCATTAAAAAAAAAAAAGTGCCAAGGGCTGCCTGGCGACTTTCCTGTGTTTGTACTATTATACCCTACAGAATCCTGGGGAATCACGATTGCCAGAATCACTTGCATTGTGTAGAAGGGAATTTAATTAGCATGTGCCTGTTTATTCAGCTGGTATGAAGGGGAAGGCTTCTACGAAGGCCATCCAAGGCTAAATAACATGCTCTCCACCACACGTCAGCACCTGATTAAAGCACTGACATGTGTTAAAGTGCTTGTGTCACAGATATGTCTCCTTGTAATTTCTATTCTTTCACTGAAATGGTAAATCGTTCAGCACTCATGTTTTGAGAGCTCATGGGTCAGTGAACTAACATAAATTTTATATCAACAAGACATGCCACCTGTCCTCAAGGAGCTTCGTAACTGTGGAGTCCTGCAATGGTGCAAATCTGGAAGGAGTGCCATCACATGACCTTACCATGGCAACTGGACTAACCACAACCCCAATGAAAGGCCTGGGGGAGCGGTGGCTCCATAGAGCATCACACACCTGCTGCACATACTCATTCGTTGATCAGCAACATACTGAGAAGTTCCTATTAAACACAGCGGCAGGCTTGCTTACAACACCAGGTAGCAGAAGAGAAAGAGAGAAAATTAGACAGACATGAACCCTAGCAGTCCAAATAGCATTCTCAAAGTAAAGTCTAGAAAGCAGAGACGCTTGAGGAATCCCTCTCAGTAGTAGGGAAGAGAGCAAGGGCGGGGGACACAATCCAATAGAGAATGCTCAATTACTTGGCAAGGTGCTGCCAGGAGATGCATAGCACAGTATAAATGGCAGGCCTCACCGAAAGAAAACCAACCCTGGCTCCATACCCACCTCCATATGGTAGCTATAAAATCCTTTTGTTGTTTTTAAGGGCTGGTTACAGCAGAGCCCTAGTATCTCAATCAGATACACATTTATTTATTTTTTCTCTCTCCCTCCCTCCTTCCCTCTCTCTGCCTCCTCTCCCTCTTTCTCTTCCCCTCTCTACTTTCTCTTCCCCCTCCCCACCTCTCACTCTTACATGTACACACACACACACACACACACACACACACACACACTGTACTGCAAATAAAAATCTCTAAGTGTTCAACATTTATCATTTGGAAAGTCTATGTCCGTGACTGCCATTAAGGCGGCTTTTCTCTCCACGGTCAGCTCCATCATAATAACCTGATTTCTCTGTAAGGAGTGAGAAGAATCCTATCCTGATGGAAAATGTGGCAGCAAGCATGGAGAATAGTTTAGCAAGCTGGTATCCCAGTTGCTGTGAGCTATGTACACATACCTCTTCTAGTAATGCACTTGGCAGTACAGGGCCCTTACACTCAATTCCTATGTACACACCCTCTCTTACCAGTTAACCTAGGATCTCCACCTGCATGGAACTGTATGCACATCCCAAATGTAAACAATAGAGGAAGATTCTCCTCCCTTTGATTTATCTTCTAGTCAGTCACACCCTGCATATGACTAAGAATAACAATGCTGTCCACACCTAACTAGCTGTAGGTACATACACATTAAGAAAAAAAACTGTGTCCTCAAGGTAAATTTTTAGGGAAAGATCTTCTGTCTTATGTTCATGCAAAATTGGATGCACATATGATAAACATTTGGCATATTGTGGTAAGGTGACTTAGGTGCTTTTCTATAGATATGGAGAGATACCATGACCAAGACAACTTATAAAACAGAGAATGTCCATGATCATGAACGAAGCTTCAGGAGGCTGGGCATGGCAATAGAGCTGGGATCTTCCATCCCGATCCAAAAGCATGAGGCAAAGTTGGGGAGCTAAGTAAAAATGGCATGGGCTCTATTTTTATTAGCTATTTTCTTTATTTACATTTCAAATGCTATCCCAAAAGTCCCCTATACCTTCCCCCCACCCTGTTCCCCTACCCACACACTAGCACTTCTTGGCTCTGGCATTCCCCTGTACTGGAGCATATAACGTTTGCTAGACCAGGGGGCCTCTCTTCCCAATGATGGCCAACTAGGCCATCTTCCACTACATATGCAGCTAGAGACATGAGTTCTGAGGGTACTGATTAGTTCATATTGTTGTTCCTCTTATAGGGTTGCAGACAACTTCAGCTCTTGGGTACTTTCTCTAGCTCCTATATTGGGGGCCCTGTGTTCCATTCTATAGATGACTGTGAGCATCCACTTCTGTATTTGCTAGGCACTGGCAAAGCCTCAAAGGAGACAGCTATATCAGGGTCCCTTCAGCAAAATCTTGCTGGCATATGCAATAGTGTCTGCATTTGGTGGCTGATTATGGGATGGACCCCCAGGTGGGGTAGTCTCTGGATGGTCCATCCTTTTGTCTTAGCTCCAAACTTTGTCTCTGCAACTCTTTCCATGGATATTTTATTCCCTATTCTAGGGAGAAATGAAATATCCATGCATTGCTCTTTCTTCTTGATTTTCTTGTATTTTAGGAGTTATATCTTGGGTATTCTTTTTTTTTTTTTTTTTTAGAGAATTTCTTCATTTACATTTCAAGTGTTATCCCAAAAGTCCCCTATACCCTCCACCCACCCTGCTCCCCTACCCTCCCACTCCCACTACTTGGCCCTGGCATCCCCCTGTACTGGAGCATATAAACATTGCTAGACCAAGGGCCTTTCTTCCCGAATAATGGCCAACTAGGCCACCTTCTAATACATATGCAGCTAGAGACATGAGCTCTGGGGATTCTGATTAGTTTATATTGTTGTTCATTCTATAGGGTTGCAGACACCTACAGCTCTTGGGTACTCTCTCTAGCTTATCTTGTGTATTCTAACTTTCTGGGCTAATATCCACTTATCAGTGAGTGTATATCAAGTGACTTCTTTTGTGATTGGGTTACCTCACTCAGGATGATATGCTCCAGATACATCTATTTGCCCAAGATTTCATAAATTCATTGTTTTGAATAGCTAAGTAGTACTCCATTGTGAAAATGTACTACATTTTCTGTATCCATTCCTCTGTTGAGGGACATCTGGATTCTTTCTACCTTCTGGCTATTATAATTAGGGTGCTATGAACATAGTGGAGCATGTGTCCTTCTTACCAGTTGGAACATTTTCTGGGTATGTGCCCAGGAGAGGTATTGCTGGATCTAGCAATAGTACTATGTCCAGTTTTCTGAGGAACCTCCAGACTGATTTCCAGAGTGGTTGTACCAGCTTGCAATCCCACCATCGATGGAGGAGTGTTCCTCTTTCTCCACATCCTCGCCAGAATCTGCTGTCACCTGAAATTTTGATCCTAGCTATTCTGACTGGTGTGAGGTGGAATCTCAGGGTTGTTTTGATTTGCACTTTCCTGATGATAAAGGATGTTGAACATTTTTTCAGGTGCTTCTCAGCCCTTCAGTGTTCCTCAGTTGAAAATTATTTGTTTAGTTCTTTACCCCTTTTTAAAATGGGATTATTTGAATTTCTGGAGTCCAGTATTGAGTTCTTTGTATATATTGGATATTTGTCCCCTATCAGATTTAGGATTGGTAAAAATTCTTTCCCAATCTGTTGGTGGCCGTTTTGTCTTACTTACTTGTCTTTTGCCCTACAGAAGCTTTGCAATTTTATGAGGTCCCATTTGTCGATTCTTGATCTTACAGCACAGGCCATTGTTGTTCTGTTTAGGGATTTTTCCCCTGTGCCCATATCTTTGAGGATTTTCCCCACTTTCTCCTCCATAAATTTCAGTGTCTCTGGTTTTATGGGAAATTCTATGATACACTTAGACTTTAGCTTTGTACAAGGAGATAAGAATGGATCAATTCACATTCTTCTACATTATAACCGCAAGTTGTGCCAGCACCATTTGTTGAAAAAAAATTTTTTTTTTCCCACTAGATGGTTTTAGCTCCCTTGTCAAAGATCAAGTGACCATGGGTGTGTGGGTTGATTTCTGGGTCTTCAGTTTTATTTAATTGATCTACCTGCCTGTCCTTGTACCAGTACCTTGCACTTTTTATCACAATTGCTCTGTAATACAGCTTGAGGTCAGGCATGGTGATTCCACCAGAGGTTCTTTTATTGTTGAGAATAGGGAGACAGATGGATTTAACAGATATCTACAGAACATTTTATCCTAAAACAAAAGGATATATCTTCTTCTCATGGTACCTTCTCCAAAATTGACCATATAATCAGTCACAAAATGGGCCTCAACAGATATAAAAATATTGGAATTATCCCATGCATCCTATCAAATCACCACAGACTAAGGCTGGTCTTCAATAACAGCATAAATAATAGAAAACCAACATTCACTTGGGAACTGAACAACACTCTACTCAATGATACCTTGATCAAGGAAGAAATAAAGAAATTAAGACTTTTTTAGAGTTTAATGAAATGAAGCCACAACATATCCAAACTTATGGGACACAATGAAAGCATTCCTAAGAGGAAAACTCATATCCCTGAGTGCCTCCATAAAGAAACTAGAGAGAGCATACACTAGCAGTCTAACAGCACACCTAGAAGCTCTAGAATGAAAGGACACAAATTCACCAAAGAGGAGTAGATGGCAGGAAATAATCAAACTTAGGGCTGAAATCAACCAAGTGGAAACAAAAAGTACTATTCGCAGAACCAACCAAACCAGGAGCTGGTACTTTGAGCAATCAACAAGATAGATTAGCCAGACTAACTAAAGGGTACAGTGACAGTATTCTAATGAACAAAATCAGAAATGAAAAAGGAATCTGAGGAAATCCAAAACATCATCAGATCCTACTACAAAAGGCTATACTCAATATAACTGGAAAACCTGGATGAAATGGACAACTTCCTAGACAGATACCAGGTACCAAAGTTAAATCAGGATCAGATTAATGATCTAAACAGTCCCATTTCCCCTAAGGAAATAGAAGCAGTCATTAATAGTCTCCCAACCAAAAAAAGCCCAGGACCAGATGGGTTTAGTGCAGAGTTCTATCAGACCTTCAAAGAAGACCCAATTCCAACTCTTCCCAAACTATTCCACAAAATAGAAACAGAAGGTACTCTGCTCATTTCATTCTATGAAGCCACAATTACTCTGATACAACCACACAAAGATCCAACAAAAAAAGAGAACTTCAGACCAATTTCCCTTATGAATATCGATGCAAAAATACTCAATAAAATCCTCCCAAACCGAATCCAAGAATCCATCAAAACGATCATCCATCATGACCAAGTAGGCTTCATCCCAGGGATGCAGGGATGGTTTAATATATGGAACTCTATTAACATAATCCACTATATAAACAAACTAAAAGACAAAAACCACAGGATCATCTCGTTAGATGCTGAGAAAGTATTTGACAAAATCCAACATGCATTCATAATAAAAGTCTTGGAAAGATCAGGAATTCAAGGCCCATACCTAAACATAATAAAAGCAATCTACAGCAAACCAGTAGCCAACATCAAACTAAATGGAGAGAAACTCAAAGCAATCCCACTAAAATCAGGGACTAGACAAGGCTGCCCACTTTCTCCCTACCTACTCAATATAGCACTTGAATTCCTAGCCAGAGCAATTTGACAACAAAAGAGATGAAGGGGATACAAATTGGAAAGGAAGGAGTCAAAATATCACTATTTGCAGATGATATGATAGTATATATGAGTGATCCTAAAAACTCCACCAGAGAACTCCTAAACCTGATAAACAGCTTCAGTGAAGTAGCTGGATATAAAATTAACTCTAACAAATCAATGGCCTTTCTCTACACAATGGATAAACAGGATGAGAAAGAAATTAGGGAAACAACACCTGTCACAATAGTCACAAATAATATAAAATACCTTGGTGTGACTCTAACTAAGGAAGTGAAAGATCTGTATGACAAGAACTTCAAGTCTCTGAAGAAAGAAATTGAAGATCTCAGAAGATTGAAAGATCTCCCATGCTCATGGATTGGCAGGATTAATATAGTCAAAATTGCTATCCTGTGGAAAGCAATCTACAGATTCAATGCAATCCCCATCAAACTTCCAACTCAATTCTTCAATGAATTCGAAAGGGCAATTTGCAAATTCATCTGGAATAACAAAAGACCTAGGTGTGGGCTTTTAAAGCTTCCATTCCCAGCCCCAGTAAGACACCTTCTTCTACCACCAACTGGGGACCATATATTCAAATAACTGAGCCATGGAAGTAATTCTCATTCATTGTACCATGTAAGGGTTGTATGCAATAAAGAAACAGTTATATCACTTAGCAGTTCAGTAAAAACACAGAATAATTCAAACCATTCCCCTTAGTAACTAATCCTCTGTCCCCCATACAAAGGTCTACACACAACAACTTTGGCTCTTGAGGACTCTCATGAGACCTGCTGTCAATCTTGACAGTATATTCCTGGCTCATCTGTACTATTGTTTTTGCTTTGAGCAAAATTTCCCTGGAGCTTTATATTCTGTTTGTGCCATTATTTAACTCTTAAATAATAACCAAGAACCTGGAAACAGCCAGCCCCAACCATTGGTAACCAGCCATAGGTAACATAAGGTACATCATTGAACACACGCTCTATGATGATTGTGGCATAAACATGAAGTGTCTTAATTCTAGATATGTTGTGTGTTAAGAGACTCTAGCATGATTTGGAAAGGAACAGAGGAGTTTGCTTTCCAGAGTGCCACATATACCACCAATGAATTCACTTTATCAAGAGACTTCTTATTATAAAAGGTCAAATCTATAGAGCAATAGCAAACCCTCATCCTAAAAGTGAGTCTGAACACTAAAAATGATCACCATCGTGGAAGCTTAATGTGATCCTTGAAGGTTTGTTGTGATACACACCGCTGTTAACATGTTCTATGAGTAAGAGGCGGACCTGGTGACTGATATTCAATGAACATGAGGCAAAGATGGCAGGTCCTCACAAAGTTACAGGCTCTTGTGGAGCTTTGAAAGAAAACCATCTATCTTGATGGCTGGGAACTTCCACTTGTTTTCCAATTGACTGATCCCACATCCCAGATTGACTGGTCCCAAATCACTTTTGTCTAAAGACCAAGGAGGAGGGGCTCTATGTTTTTAAAAAGGGTTTTAAATATTTATTTCTTTTTCTTTTATATGTATGAGAGCTTCAAGTGTACTTAAGTGCCGAGCTGTCTCTCCAGCCCCATTTTAGCCCTTGTATAAGCTAACATTGCAAGAAACAGGCCACAAAGAATAAACTGTTTCCACAAGGACAGAAATAAAAAGAGTTCCTCTCTATGGAACACATTTCAAAGAATTTTTAGACCACTTTTGGAAATGACACTCCTTCCCCATCATCTGACTGCCTTATGAGAGAGCTCCAGCATTATTTGGCTTATAATTTCTCTTACAGATCCATGCACCCAAATGTCCAGTGAACTCAGTCTATTTCATGGGAGGAAAAAAAGAAAAAGGTATTTATTCTCTGAAACTATCTGTCTACAATGTTCCTTGCAACCAAGTTTCACCTTTCTTGTGCATCATTGGGCCATGAAATGGGTATCAAGATAAGATCCCACTCTGCCCAGTTAAACTGCTTCATTCATCTCTGAACACTGTCTTCCTCAGTGGGTTATTCTTGAAATGTTCAAGACTGCTAACAACTTTAGATGGAACCCCCCACACACCCAAGTCACAACCTGCCTAGTAAGCTATTCTTCCACTTTACGGGGAGTTGATGGCCATAGTTTTGTCAATACACTCTGTCTCTACAAAATGAGAGCACATACAGCCTAAATGCCTGGGTGAAAGGGAGGTGAGTAAAAGAAACATTAATGTATATCTCAAACCTTCTTCTGTGTTACTATGTCACTAAAATTTTTCAAGTACCATGAAGACCAGTAATATGTATGAAAATGTTTTGAAAGTTTTACTTTCCTTTCACACTGTGGGAGTTGTAGAGGCATGCTTAGCATTACAGCTTTTTGGCACAAATGAAGCCAAAGTGAGGTTCATTGAAGCAGAAGTTATATTCAATTTTTACCAAGTCTCCCATTAATAATTAGGTCCTCAATGAAGATTTTATACCCTGGGTATGTGTTCTTAATTTCTTGTTCTCCCCTGTTCTAAGATGCTATCACCTCAATTCTTCTGCATGTTGGTCCACAAAGTAATCCTTTGGATTGTATTTGCCTTGAAGTAAAAAGCCTACAAAACATACAGAGAGATAAGAGACATCAAAAGTTACTCAAACACAACAATCACACATTATGTCCCCTTGACTCAGAGAAGTGACGAGACCAAGCCATCTCCCTCTTGGAATGTGTTCTATCGGAAAGTTTCTCTGTTGTAAATGTAATCCACAAATTTATATATTAAGGATTTTTAGAGATGAGTGTTTGTGAGGTCATTGGGATTAGAAGAGGTTATGAGGGCGACATTGTCTTGATGGCACTTGTAATGAAAAGGAAGAGAGGCCTAGCCTAGTGCTTTTGCTCTGCTTCATTATGTGAAGTTCTCTAAGAGGTTATGATGCAGCAGAAGGCCCTGAGCAGTGAAACCAAATGCCACCACCACGTTCTTGGATTTAACAGACCCACGAACAAAATGAATTTCTGGCCTTCGTAAGTTACCCAGCTTGGGGGTATCTTGATACAACAACAGAAAACATTAACATCTTCCTTTCCCCTCAAGATTCTATAACAAAACCAAACTCACAAGACTATACTATTCCTGTTATATCTCTTTACTTCTTTAAGCTTTCCTGCAATAAAGATAAAATGTGTACACTCTTTAATCCGAACTCTAAAGGCAACTCCTCCAGTTATTGAAAGACAGATTCTCTCCAGTACAAATATTAGTTTGTGTGGAATTTCTTCTGACAAATGAAATAGAAAGATTTCTTCCCATCAACCTCAAATTTTTGAAATCATGGTTAAAATAAAAGTTAGATGTGTGGTTTCCGACTCAAATGTTACTAGCACTGGATTCCATTGGTCCATGTGAATGGGATGAACCTGTGGTTGCTTGTGAGCATTTCCTCTACTGGGACACAATCAAATCCAAGCCTCAGATACAGACATTAGAGTTAACTCCTCGTATACTGCTTATAAATTAGCCAAGGAAGCAGACTGAGTTCAGAAACACAGGGTACACACTCTAAGCAGAACATGGGAGCGTGGGGGCTAGAGTGTAAATTACATTGTTGCATAAAAGGACCACAAGTGGACTTGAAATTTAACAGGCACAAAATTGTGCCAATTTCAATTATTAAAAAATATAATAAAAAGAGGCACTTTGGGTCAACATAATATCAATATAGTGCCCTAGCATCACCTGTCTCAAGCAACTATGCACCCTGACAAAGTGCCTGCTTTCATCCTTGTCTTATTTTATTTTAGTAACTTGCAACTTACTTTGAGCTGGCTAAAAGGAGTTCAAAAATTCTATTATAAACAACGAGAGAAAATGTATTCAGGCTACCTAAAGCATACGAGGATAATACATTCCAAAGTACTTTGAAGAAAAACTGAAGCAAATGTACTAGACTTCCTACTTTTTTTATAATGGAATGAACTAAATTACCCATTGTATGGGAACCACACATAAAAGCCTTTCTCTCCATAAGTGATAGATCAAAGGGAGGGAAGATGAGTGGTCCACGGGCACAGACCACGCCTCTGGAATTCAGAGACCACGGATCAGCAGTCTGCATTTTAACTACATCTCCTTGACATGAAACACTATTCATGTGTCTCCCACTGAGGAAAGTCAGGTAGGCTCAGCTACAAAGATTTTCTTCAGCTCGTCTCCCCCCTCCCTTCCCCTTTCCATTCCATCAGAAGGATGGAAGGTCCCTGACTGGGCTCAGGTGACTCTAATTTAAAATCTGGATTCCATGAGTCCTCCCATCTGAGCTTGCCAGGAGGGCATCTGTCAGCATCACAGTGTGGGTCCCTGGCATATTTACGGTTTCAGTGATGGCTCGCTCGTTCCCACAACAGCTGTACTGGCTCCCTCACCCCACTTTCCATCTGCATGGAAACCCAACAAGAGATTCAGAGCGCCTCTGACAGAAGAAAACATGGCACATCCTTGTGTTATCCCATGGCCCTTGTCCCTCTTCCAAAACAATGAAGGAGCATCAGCATGTCTTTCAAATAATCATGTTGTCACTGTGCTACGCATGTGTCAATATTTTAAAGAGGCCACTCATTCACTCACCTCTTATTTAACAGATATTTTTCAAGGGTCTCCTATGGGTCAGTCACTGACACACAACCATAAACACGCCAGCCCAGTGTCGGACCTGCTGGAGCTCTCTTCTCTCTCACCTTCCTGGGTACTGGCTCCTTGACTTATTACCAATCTTCTGTTTCTCTAATTTCCTAAAATTGGAAGAGGAAATGACGGCCACGTCTCCGCTGGGAATTTCTATACTGAGATGTCTTGAAATAAAAACAGAATTAAAAATTTAAAACAATTAAAGAAAGAACAACTATCCAAGAGTTACATCGTCCCTAAATTGGAAAGAGGTAGCAGAGGCAGCCAGACCACTGGATTGCACATTACTGAAGCGGTCCAGAGCATTGGTCATCGCCAACAGTGCCCACAGTTCTGGGCATGTTGACCACCCCGACTCCTTCAGTTCTCTGCAGGTTGAATGTCTAGAGAATGAGGCTAACAGACCAGAGAGTGGATGACACCAAATCTATAAAAGAGGTCTCTGCAGTTGACAATGTTAGGATTAGGAGGGGAGGGGAGGAGAGGGGGAAGGACTACAGGAATGGGGAACAGGCTATAAACCTGTTCAGCCCCTTGTTTCCCTTGTTTGACCTCAGCTTTCTCATCCATGAATGAGGCACTAGATCAGTTTTATGGTCTTTTCACTTGCCCAGAAATCTTCCATCTTCTCTCGAAATGGACTTGCCCACCTTTACTCTGTACCTGTTTTGTTGTTGTTGTTATTGTTGTTGTTTTTTAGGATATTCTAGACACACCCAAGTGTCTGAGTACTCATGCCCCTTGATATGTGTGTGTGTGTGTGTGTGTGTGTGTGTGTGTGTGTGTGTGTGTGTATTTTGATCATTCATCTTTAGAGAGTGCCTAAATGACCACAAAGGGTTTCACAAGTCCTGTTTCCTTTAAAAGCTATCATCTTTATGTGTGCATGGATCAAGGCAGGTTATACTCCTTCCATCTGACTTAAGAAAACACTGGAAGCTAAAGGAAGAGAAGTGACCGAGGATCTAAGAGGAGATGGATATATTAGCTGAGTTTAAACCCAACTCTCTTAGCTCTACTATAACACCCACACAAATGTGTCCAGAAAAGTAATTAAGGGAGACAAGGGGAAAGGAGGAAAACCTATATGTTTGACCAATGAGAAGGCAGTAAGGACAGACAGCCCAACTCAAATCACAGCCAGAACAGCAATGTCTACGGCCCCAGGAGCTACTTTCTGGCCTAGCATCCTACAGGAAGGCTAAGGCCACTCTGCCTCTGTCATCACCATGTGGACCTTTAGGCTTTATCAATTCCACAATCTGTGCGAAACTACTGATTATGTCTGGGGGACCCACCAAGGGCCCCGGCAGAAGGGCTTGTTTAGACACTCCATTCCCTAACAAGTTTAGGGAATTTCTTGAGAGAACCTCATGAGACAGAAGTGAAATTATATATGAAACTGAACCATTCTGGCCAGCTGCTTCCACTGTCACCAGAGACCCACCCCCAGGGACCACATCCCCCTGCATCAAGCTATGTACACACACATATGTGTGCAGTGCCAAGAGTAGAATATCTGTAGCTCGTCTGGATTCCACTTCCTCATAGTCTTCCCTCCCTCATAGAATAACAGCAAAGTCCACATGAGAATGAACTCAGGCCTTTTCTTAATCTTCATCCAAGTTCATACATATGTTTTCCCCAAATTCTGCTAGAGTTTTCACATATCAACCAGTGCTACATACTGAATATCTATTAGCTAATTAGAGAATAACTATTAACCAAAAAGCACCAAAGGCCTTACTTTTTTATCCTACTTGAGTCAAATTTACTTCTGTATCTCTTACCTGCCCACCAGCTGAGGTGTCTTGATGCACCCTAGCACATGTTTAATATGGTCATAGTTGCCAGCAATGCAGTCCTCACATGAATCTTGGGACCAGCTCATTACTTTCCTAGAGAATTGTTCTCGTGGTTAATGTTGAGCTGAAGAATAGATTTCTCTGCTCACAAAGCATCCACCCCTCAAAGATGTTCCCAGGAATAGATTCTGTCCATATATGGCCCACCCACATCAAAGCAAACACAACCCATTGTACTTGAGAAGACCTATAACCATCTTGGTCCTCAACCCATTGAAAACTACACTTGCTGGGTTGTGGAAGAGAATAAAGTTGAAGATGACTAAAATAGTTAACATGTGTGGAGATTTAGCATATTACACTGTAGTTACCTCTCATTAGTCTTTTAAAAACTGTGTATATGTATTCATATGAATTGGCATATGTGCATATGCATCTGAAGGCCAGAGGCCAGCCTAATGACATATTTCAAGTACTGCCTACCTGTTTTTGAGATAGGATCTTTCCCTGGCCTGGAACTTACCAAGTAAGTTAGTCTGTTTGCCTAGGAAGCTACAGGGATTCTCCCTTATAGGGGTTGTATAGATTTAACAAGTCCTCGTGGTATAAGGTAAGGGATTTACCAACTGAGCCACTTACTCAACCTTCTGCTTGCCTTTTATTCCAAGGGTCAAAGCTCTGTCTATCTGTCTGTCTGTCTCCTTACAACTTTAACCAATGAGAAAGGATATAGGGTTTCAGGCACCCCCACCCCATTGAGAAGTTCCAAATTGAAGTTAGGTCAGTAAACACTGCAGCGCATGGCCAACTATTATCCAAGAGCTGTACTTCTTGATTTATGTGCTAGTGTTACATTCTCTTGAAAAAAAATGGATCTATGCTGAAGATTTTATGGCTAATAACCAAAAACATGGGCCAAAGGTCACCTCAAATCAGTCCTAGACCTAGAAGGCTGGAACTGGCCGCTTTGAAGAGCTTTAGTGAACTGACTGTGTCTTCCCAAAGGATGCAAACATGTCCAAAATACATAGTATATGACTGTGACATTGTTTGAGAAAGGGTTTTTACACAACTAATTTAGTTCAGAATCCTAATATGAGGTCACCTGGGATTATCTGGCGCCTTTAACCTGATGACAATGTCTTATAAGAGAAAGTCAGGGAGATGCTTGAGGCACCTGGAAGGAGATAACAGGCCACAGGGAGACTCAGTAGAGCTGTGATGTAACCACCTGAGGCCAGCAGAGATTAGGAGAAATTTCTTCTAGATTCCAACAAGGAGTGTTTGGTGAAAGCACGGATTTGACAAAATCTCAGTTCCAACTTTGGGTCCACAATAGTGAATACACATTTAAGTCACCTGATTTGTGGTCATTTGTTGTGGCCACCACAGGGAACGAGTCCAGGAGTCCCGATATTGGGTGTGAAGAGTGTACCTGTCCACCCAGAAAGAAAGAGTCCTGGAAACGTACAATGAGCAAGACACAAGCCATTGTTCCCTGGAAACAGAAAAGAGAAAAACACTCTCTGGATGAATGTCAATACTGACATCTCTGAATTTGAATTAAATGACTATGAAGTATAAACTACACTTGGTCAGACACCAGGCATGAGAGCATGCATAGACCCTGCTGTGGTGCCCCATTATGTGCTTGAGAGGAGCGGCACAGAGTGAAACATTTTCTTGAACTGGCATAGAATGCAATCCTGTAAAATCAGAGCTCATTCATTATTAAACTATTTAGTTGTTTTTCTCCAAGTACTCAACTGTGGAAAAGACTTCAGACTGGATTCAAATATCATATTGGATCAGCCCCTGTTCTGAAGAAAATGCACACGCTGGTTGGAGCCTTGATGGTACTCTAGGGTTTTTAGCTGCCTGGAACTGGCTCTTAAGGAGAAAAGGAGACTGTCATTGACTATAAGTGGTTAAATAAAGGAGAATCGAGGGGAATACGAAGGCAGTCCAAGGCAAAGTGAGGACAGGGAATTGTTTCTAAGTAGAAACACTGCCTGCATTCAATTCAAATGGCCCAATGTGTCTTGGGAAGGGGATAGAAGTTATGCAGCTGCTTTGAGGATCGGTGTCATGGGGGAGCAGGTGTCTCCTCCTTAGATGGATCCTCACATGACATCAAATGAGGAACAGTGATGGGATAAAAGTATAGATATATAGAGAACAACCTCAGAGGAGTATCTAGGGGAAAGGAGCTAAGTATTTATGTCTTTTCTCTGAAGGAACTTGGGGGAGGAGAAACGTGGGTGGTAAACTTCTTGGTAGCATTGTTCTGGGTCAGCTAGGCTACTCAGATCCAAGTCTCTCCTATTTTCACCTCTCGTTTTCCCCTT
>LR749496.1:5687530-5721238 GCA_902729485.2 Mus minutoides
GCTCACAATCATCTATAGGGCAGAACACAGGGTCCCCAATGTAGGAGCTAGAGAGAGTACCCAAGAGCTGTAGGGGTCTGCAACCCTATAGATGGAACAACAATATGAACTAATCAGAACCCCCAGAGCTCATGTCTCTAGCTGCATATGTATTAGAAGATGGCCTAGTTGGCCATTATTGGGGAAGAAAGGCCCTTGGCCTAGCAATGTTTATATGCTCCAGTACAGGGGAATGCCAGTGCCAAGTAGCAGAAGAGGGAGGGTAGGGGAGCAGGGCGGGGGGGGAGGATATAGGGGGCTTTTGGGTAACACTTGAAATGTAAGTGAAGAAACTCTCTAATAAAAAAAAAATGTATAAGAAGGTGTATTTCCGTGGCTATGGAGCATCCTACGTGAACCAGGCATTTGGCTCACTTAGCTCATACATTGCTGCTCCTCTGCTGACTATCAGCTGTGACCACTGGATCTGTGTCACTTCCTCTACCTTCCCCTACATTCCAGCAGCGTCTCCAGCTTCTGGACCATAGCTGGTCAATTTTGCCCCATAATAAGGTGGTTCAGTCTCCTTAGGCATTCTTACCATCACATTCACAAGCCAGAAGAGCTTGTATAGATACCACCGCATCTAGTTTTCTCTTGCTAATGAGTACCTAAGGTCCACTTCCCAACCTAGACCACTTGTCACTTGCCTTATGGGCTGAAGCCCAGCATTAGATCTGCAAACAAAGCAAGTGACCTTACAGCTCACTGTTATAGCAGCTCTTACTGTTACATAGCACTCAACCCATGTGGATTCTAGGAGGCACAGCACTGTCCGAGCTCAAATGTTTCCACTAAGTTCAACTCAGAACAGCATTTTGCTCTAGTCAGCACTTTATCACAGCAGTAGGTGATTTTGTTCAACTGTAGGCTAATTAATGTCAATTGGGTAAGCTATGATGCTCAGCAGGTCGCAGGTACTCAGTGCACTTTTCACTTCAGATAGCTTCAACTATGATAAGTTTATTTGAACACGGCCCCACTCTAAGTCAAGGAATCTCTGTACAGGCATTTATATGCATATGCTTACAGCTGCATGCAGATTTGTTGTGTATACTGTATTTATATACACACATCTCCCCTGTTTTTAACCTTGCTCAGACTCACACAGAAGGGCAAACCAAGGTAGCATTGAAGATTATTCAATGTAAATGCTTAATGATCATGAAAATATAGCTGGTATTTATTGGGCACATTTCCAAGTGATATGCAGGGCACTTTACATAATCTCCCTAATCCCAACCAGAGCCATAGGAATGGCAACAGATGCGTCTGGTTTGTAACAGATTTACCTTAGAACCTTACAAATTCAGAAAAGTTGAAGCATTTGACTCAAAGCCATTTCCCAGTAATGCTGGGTGACTGGCCACTAACAAATTTGTCGCTACCATAGAGATGGAAGGACATAGTTTAGAACCTGGTGACTGAAGAGTCTTGATGTCATGAGCAGAAATATGACATAGCAAAAGGGGGGACATACATGTACTTAATTGCTGGAAGGAAAAGGACACTTGTCTATGTGTGGGGGTTGGAGGAGGGTATCTGGGACAAACAGAAGTTGTCATAATGAGAAAAAAATTAAGAGTTGGGTATTCATATTCAGATAAGAAATTGCATATTCATTTCACTTCATAATTGATATTTGATTTGTCCTAAAATTATATGAAGGTGTTCTTGCCTTGAGAATGATCTTATTATGGATAAGAAATCATAAACAAGAATACCAAATGAGGTATTATTTTAAGTCCAATACTTTGGGGAAGGAGAAATGGTTCCACTCTCCAGTAGGAAGGAAAACTGTCTTCTTGAAGCAATGAAGGCCTTTAGGCCAATGCTTTTAGGCCTGCTTGCTTGGAACAGTATGCCCAGAGGCAGGCAGTCCCTCTGTAAACTCTGGGTAACCTGGAAGAAACCAGACACCAGACAGGATGCCGGAGCTGGGAGCCGCCTGATGGCCAGGTGATCCGGCTTATAAAGACAGAGGCCAAGAGGCCAGAGCATGGGAAATGAAATGGGCTAGCAGCAGGTCAAAGAGCGGCAGGGACAGTAAAAGTTGAGTGATTTCTTGTGTGATTACCGGTTTATTTGGTGTTATCTGGAGTTAGAGGGAAATCTAATAGGGGAGACCCAGTGTCTAGGCCTCTTCGCATGCCTACCCAAGTTTTATAGACTAAAGCAGCCCCAAACAGGTTGTAGGGAAAGATTATTATTTTAACCTGTTGACCCAACTCCACTAAAATAAATAAATGACTAAATGCCCCCCATCTGTGATTGCTAACATATGGCAATGGGGAGAAGAGTGTTGTCTAAATCTTCTCACAGACTGGTGTCAATAACTAATGGATGCCACTGTCTTGATGGTGCAATTCACCACTGTGCTCTCAGACAGGGCTGCGTATTTCTACAAAGTTATCTTAGAATTTATGAGCCCTTTCCTTAGGTAGTCGTTTCTTTTGGGTGACCACACATATGCACATGCACACACACACACACCCACACACACACCAACACATTTTCCTGCGGGGTATGTTTTGATTGGGAATTTCGCAACGTGAGAAAGGTTCCTTGGTATTAAAAATAGATGAACGTTGGAGAGAAGTTTCATGCAGGAAACAGATTAACGTTAGCCGCTTACTCAAATCTTAGCAAGCGTGACAAGAATTTTCTCCTTGTTCCATTGAGAATGGGTAGATTTTGCACTTTTTCAGAAGATAACGTGTTTAAATATTATTAGTTTCTAATGGGGGAAAAAAAGCCTCAACTCGAGAGCTTTCATTGGTAAAGACACTAGGAAAAGTGTTGAAAAGCTCCTGTTGGAGTTTAGTCAGTGTGCTGGTCAGTGTTGCCAAGTGGACATGTTCATTGTTTTTCTGACATCATAGAAATTATTCCGAAGTTGTATATTTTTAAAGAACCATTTACACAAGAGAGATCATTTAAAAGATTTAGACATTGTTTCCCACATTGTCTTTAAAAATCAATATTTGTAATTATGAAGCCCAAGATTTTTTTTTTAATTTATTTAGGAACCAATATAGCTTTGCGGCCAAACGAGGAAAAAAAAATCACCTTGAGTAAAGAAACCTAACCCTCTCTAAATTCACAAGGGAATAGCAGTGAGCATCCTCACTTCCTCCCATTCAAAGGATGGCCTCAAGGCTGAGCAAAGAAAACAAAACTGATACTTAGGGGGGTGGGGAACCTTGAGTGGTTTTAATGCATTTGGGAGCAGGTGGTAGGGCAGCCAAATGGAACTTTAGGGTCACTGGGAAGGAATGTCAGAGCTGAGTTATTAAGTTTAAGGAGAAATTATGGCCTGAAAGTTTAGCTTCGAATGAATTAAGGATGTGCTGAGGAGCGGGTGAAATATTTTCTCTCGGAGTCACGGGGTTAGCCAGCAGGTTGGGATCCTGCATCTGGGGCTGATTATGGGTGCTTTAGGTGGCAGGTGGCTTTAGGAAATGGAGCCTCACAGAGCTTTTAAAATATTTTCCTGGGAAGGGTAAATAATTCTATGCCTTGCTGGCTTCCCTTCTGCAGGCTGTTTGAAATACTCGAGCACGTCCTAAGCCACATCAAAGCAGTCCCGTGCTGCTCCGCAAAGACAAACACCCTCTGCTCTGACACTTGGCCACAGCCCTTTCACTTCCGGCGTTTTGAAATCTGTTCGATGTACAACCTGGAGAGATCAGTTACCGAACCCTGTTGTGATATTTACGCAACTAATATTTATCAGTTGTCTTTTTAATACCGATTTCCATAAGCCTGAAACATTTTATTGCCCAATTAGTTCCTTTGAATAGCCACAGATGTTGAGCCTGGAAAAATAACCTTAGCTTTGACGCCAAAAGTAACCTGGTGATGAGTCGTTTCAACTTCTGCAAATAAAAAGGAATGCCCTGTTTAGTATTTCATAATGACCCGGTCAGGGGTCATTACCATGAGATCAAAGATGATGGGTAATTGATTTATTCATAGGTATTTCCTCTTGACTCGATCTTTAATTTTGGCTTTTTGTTGTTGTTTGGTATTGGTTTTGGAGGGATTTTTTTTTTCTTGGGGGGGGTGCTTTTCACTTTGTTGTTGTTGTTGTTGTTGTTGTTGTTGTTGGTTTGTTTTCCTTTGAATTTTACTTAAACGATGCTTACTTTGATGTAACAAACCTGCAGCCATTCACCCTGCCCGGTTGGATGCATCTCAATTAGAAAAAGTTGCATCAAAAAATTTTCCTGATGATCAGAGCTAGCTTAAGGTAGTGCTCAAGACTCTTGGCTTCTGCTTCGGAATAAGTTTCTAGTCAGCACCCTGGACTTTTAACAGCAAGTGGGCTAGTACCCTTGACAGGTTTCCTGTGCCTCTTTGTAAAGCATTTGGAGTATACAAACATTTCTGATGTGAATTTCACTTTTATTTCTATTCTACTGGAATTCTTTCCCTGTTTTGTAACTAATCTCTGTTTTTTAAATTATGTCTACAAAGGGCTCCACATTGAGTGGTTTCTTAGTAGATCTGGTGCAGCAGATATCTGCTCCCTCCCTCCAGTTTCCTCCCCACCCCACCCAACCCTGTCTCAAATGGTGTTTTTGGAGCAAATGTCATCTTCATTTTTGCACAGGATCGTTTGCACACATCTCTGAACACAGAGGGTAGTTTATAAAGTCCTGCCGGAGCGTTTGGGATGATGAAACATCTCAGGGGCCTTGCAGGTCAACAAAAGCACAAAATTTCAAGCTCAGGACCTGTCACATCAAAGTCACCTGGGACTACTTTAAAATAAAGATTTCTGGGTCTTTTCACGAGAGTAATTTAGCAGGTGTGTCAGTCAGTTTGACGTCACTACGAGAAATATCCGGGATAATCAATTCACAAAGAGAAAAAGATGTACTTTGGCCTAAGGTTTTGGAGGTTTCCATCTGTGGTTGGCACATTGCTTTGTAGCCTGTGGTGAGGCCACATGTCATGATGGGAGTAAGGAAGAAAAACCTGCTCACCGGAAGCCAGGAAGCCAAAGAGGGGTGAAGGAAAGAGTCTGGAGCCCAAGGTCCTCTCCCAATGCCTCCCTGTAGGTTCCACCTTTCAATGGTTCCAATGGTTCCCACCCACATCCCAAATGGGAGCAGTTTTTAACAGTGGGGCATTTATGTAAGTCACAGGAAGAGCTCTTACTCAAGACCTGTCAGGTGAGGTTTCTTTGCAGGGCGGCTTCACCAGGTGAGGTTTCTTTGCAGAGCAGCTTCACGACATTGATAAGAGCTCTAGTAGATTAGAGAACTGATGTGATTTCATCTTCATCATGTATGAAACGTATCCCCAGAGAAGATTCTTTAAGTCTGTGTAAATGTAAACTCAGAAAGTATGGCATGAATTCCTCTTGCTTTATACCTAGAGTAGAAATTTTATGTAAACTCTCAAAGTTATGAAACCAATTAGAACGACTGATTAGAGACCCCGGGATTCCTGCAATTGTCAGCATCCTCTAGAGACTCATGGGCACTATATGCAGCTTTCTCAGATGTCCCTGGCTTCTCAGTTTCCCACACTGTGATTTTTAGTCTGCTTTTCTAGCCTCAAGAACACGCATCATCCTTACAACGACTAGGTAAACAGAAAATGCCAGATAATGCTGTTGTCATGAAGCATTCCCAAACTCAAAATACCACTTAGCAAAACATGTCACAGGCGAGTACAGCTCTAAATAATTGTTAAAAAAAAATGCACTTCCAGTTACTGATCACCAGAGGAAATTTGTGTATTCATATACATTCATAAATTATTAAGAATACTAATGGGCTGCTTATCAAATTAGAAACTTCAGAGGTTTCCACTTTACTGTAACATTACCCCAGGGAGAGGTTTGCCTTTTCTGAGGAGCCTGCAGAGATTATAATTAACGTGTTTCCCACTCTTGCCTCCTGCCCCACTTTTGCGCCGCCTTCATTAAGCAGAACCCACCGGCACTGAGTTTGCCTGTTTCCCTTACTCTTTAATGGTGCACACGTCTCGCGTCAATCCAGGTGAGACCTGAGTCAATTTTTCAATATTTTAGAAAAATTTTAACTTCCTGAGGAAAATGCAAGAAGGAGCCCAAGCTTCCCCGCTCGCTGCCTCAGCCGCTAGCTGCCGTGAGCATCTGTAACACAAACACACTTCTGTTACTCTACAGAGGATTCTACATCGAGACATCAGTATCCAAAAACTTTGCATCGAAGGTTACTGTCATTCTCGGTCCTGCAAATTCTAGTTTTAATAAATAGGTAATGACTTGTACCTATCATTATCATAGCATACAAAATAGATCTGCTGCCATAAAAGTCCTCTGTGTTCTGCCTGGATATGTGTCTCTCTTCCCTAAATTCCGCCAACCACTGACTTTCATTGCCTTCACAGTTTTGTGTTCGCCAGGATGCTCTATGGTGGCCTCCTCAGACTGGCCTCCTATACATACCAATGAGCACTAGGGTTTCCTTCATATCTCCGTTGCTTAATAGGTCACTTTTTTCTAGCACTAAATATTATCACTTGTCTAGTGCACTACAGTGTATTAATCCATTCATCGACTAATGGACATCTGGATAGCTTCCAGGATGTTGGACTGTCTGCCAACAGTGAATGGAGCTACTGTAAACACCCACATGCAGACTTTTGAGCGAATATAGCTTCCAACTCCTTTGGGTAAGTACCAAGAATTGTCATCACTGAACCATATGGTAAGACTATGTTTAGTTCTATCAGAAATTGTCCAACTGTCTTCCAACGTGGCTCACCATTCTTGCACTTTCATCAGCAGTGAATGAGAGTTACTGCTGCTCAATGTCCTCCTGGCACTTAATACTGTCAGCATTCTGCACTTCAGACATGTAGCACTGCCTCTAGCATGCTTTCGTGAGTAGTCCACTGATGGACTATGAGATGGACTGACTTCTTGAGCTTATGTGCCTTCTGTTCCTGGGGACTGTCTTCTTGAGCTTATGTGCCTTCTGTTCCTGGGGACTGTCTTCTTGAGCTTATCTGCCTTCTGTTCCTGTCTTGCTGAGGATGATTGGACCATTTTTCTTGTTGATTGATAGGTCTTTACGTATCTTGGATACCAACTCTATCTCAGACATCTCTTTTGCAAATATCTCTTTATTCTCTCTAGACACTATCTTCAACAGAGGAAAAAAAGATTAAATTTCACTGAAGAACAGTGTATTGAAGTTCAGCCTTCAATGATAATTCCTTTCTGTATGATAATTTATACATTTGTAGCTTTAAAATTTAAATGTAGGTCCCTACAACCATCTTAAATTAATTTTAAGAGTGTAAAATCTGTGTCTAGACTCATGTTAAGTAATGGATGCGCAACTATTCTGTATTCCTTAGTGAAAAATAAATGATTTGTTCCTTATGTTGCCTTTACTCTTCTCTGTCAAAGACCATTTGATCAGTTGATTGCATTTTCATGATTTATTTTAGAGATTTCTAGCCTACCGCTCTGTCTCTGGTTTCTTTTCACCAACACCCCACTGCACTGATTACTGTAACTTTACAATATGCTCTGAAATCAATTAATATTAGCCCTCCAAATTGGTTTGTTTGTTTGTTTTTTTGGTTTTTGTTTGTTTGTTTGTTTTGTTTTCCTTTTGTTGGGTCATTCAAGTTTAAGGGAGGTTTCTTCATGCCCACAAAGTATCCTTCAAGGACTTTGGCTGGAATATTATTGAGCCTCTAGAATAAGATGAGGTAAAATGAATATACTACAGCCATCAAAGGCAGTCTTCATTTCTGCGGCAATGTGTTTTAACTCCAGCATTTCTTCTTTTCCTTTCCTAGGACTTCTACCTCTTTCCTTGTACCTCCCTCTGCTGTTTCATGCTGTCTATTGGATCTGTTGGAGCCCTTAGCATACAGACTGTAGAACCATGATTTTTTTTTTTAAAACTTCCAGTAGATACCCTAGTAAACTTGGGTCTGTTCCTGCTCCATGTTTTGTATATGTTTGTAGGGAATTAAATCAATTTGTCACTAGGCCTCCAAAAATGCGATGGTAAAGCAAAGAAGTGTTCTGAACTGCAGCCCTAGGGCTAGTGACCCTGTGTGGCAGGCATATGCCTCTCTGTCTTGGGTACTGCCTCCTACTTACAAGGGACAAGATGAGACGTCCATGCTTCCTTTCAAGAGGCTAAGACAGAGAGAGCTGGATGAATGCCTTCATCCCATTCATCTTGACTGTAACCCCAACAGGTTAGGAACTGATTAAACCTTTTACCCTGAAGACAGAACTTTCTAGAAACAAAAAACTCAGGCATAGTTCAAAATTATTACATTTTTTTCTACCCCTGCTAGAAGCATGTGAGGATCCTTCTTACTGCAAAAATCAGTCCAAACTTTGGGAAGTAAGACGTAGAAAACATCTCAACCAGTCCTTGTGGGAGTTTTGGTCGTGACACTTTTCTATACTAGCCCTTCAGCAAGTTATTCATTTTGTTCTGAGTCTGTATACCCCTGCACCAGTTCCCTCAATTTTTTAAAGCTATCTCCTCTATTTAATTGTTGTGTTTTTCTCTCTAACTTTAAAGTCAACAGCTTATTTCAATTCTCACGCAGAGTGAAAAGGAGATGCTAATCTTCAGTTTGGTTTTAGTTTTTCTAGTTGGGATAGAGAGAATGTACAAGCTCCTGTGTGCAAGACTGGAAAGTGGAAGATCACTTCAGAGTGGTTGTTAAGATGTCACAGCCTTCAGTTTGCAGCTGATGACTCGACTCGGTAGTCTGAGTGTAGAGGATGAGTGGCCATGGCGCCTTTCAGCCCTAAGTGAAACACCTAAATCACACGCCTGTCTCACATGGCTCTGAGGAATTGCAGGGAGTAGATGGAAAGATAGAAACTTCCAGAAGTTAGGAAGGACTATTGCAAAATATTGTCTTCTGTTCATGGCAGGGCCTGTGTACATATGAACTCACAGTGGCTGCAGAAGACAGGCACAAGATCCAGCCAGTCACAATTCAAGCATAGACAGGGGAGGGGCTTATAAAGTACATCACCTAGCTGAGGAGCTTTGACAGGTGAAGGTGGATGGAGTAGGGAGAGTCAGTTCTCCTCAAGAGAGAAGCCTCTGTAAATTGTCCATGCTCCGGTAGATGGCCCCAGCTCCATGCATATATGGACCACTCTGATTGGACTGAGTCAACTATGAAAAAAAGGACATGAAGATGGGAGGAGAGTATGGTGGAGAGGAGTCTAAGGGGAATATAGGGTTGATAGTGTCAAAATGCATCATATATATATATATATATATATATATATATATATATATATATATATATATATATATACAAAATACATCATACACACACATATACAAAATACATCACACACACACACACACACACACACACACATATATATGTGTGTGTGTGTGTGTGTGTGTGTGTATACATATATATACACGAAATTCTGAATGAATGAATGAATGAATGAATGAAGACAGAGGGGAGGAATTGCTGGGCTTGGGCTTTGGTGATAGCTCAGTAGGTAAAGCACTTACTATGCAAATGTGAAGCCCTGAGAGCAGATCCCCAGAACATATGCAAAGTCACACTTCTTAGCTTGTGTTGATAATCCTAATGCTCCTGTAGACAGATGGGGGTGGGGTAAAGACAGAAAAGTGCTCATGGGCCAGCTAGAGATGCTGTCTGAAACAAAGTGGAAGGTGAAGGTGTCTTTTCTCCTTTCCACATGCTTCTGACATGTACAACACATGCACACGCACAGGTACATGCACATACACATGCACACACAAAAACATGGCCACATATACTGATATTTTAAAAAAATCAGGCTCCTTTCCAGGCTACATGGAGGTAAACCATGTGCGTTCAAAGAGCTTGCCTTTGCATTCTTTTCTGGGATGGACGCAGGTCTAGATTTTCAACTGAATTCTGAATTTAATGAACAGCCTACCATGTACACCTGCTGGGGAATTGTTTTATTTTTCTGCAACTGGATACAATAAACTATTTCTAAATATATATCTAATTTGTTTTAAAGGTGGAAGAAGGGCAGAATTTTAACTCAATGCAGAGTTCTTGCTAGCATAGTAAAGATCTTAGTCCCGTAGTTAAAAATAAAATAGGCACAATTTTATGACAATAAAGCCATAGACTAATAGAGACATGCAAATGAATAATTAAAATGATCAGCACTCATTTTTATCTGAAGAAATAACATTGGGCTGAAATTATGGGGCTCTGGTTCCTGGTAAAGGGAAGTAGATACATAGCTCACTGCTGCTCTGATAAAAAGGAGCTATGGATTCTGAAAGAACTAGTTATAGTGACCACTGGGGACTATGGAAACTACTAACAGGTGTGTTGAAAAAAAAAAAAAAGAAAAACAAATTTTGTTTGTTCTTTCTTTCTTTGCCTTCACAACCCAGCCCTAGGAAACCCCACCTGCATAAGAGTAATAACCATAAAAACAATATCAGTCCAAAACCATGATGTAAGGAGGCTTCCTCCCTCTCCAGAATGGTTTTGGTTCAAGAAGATGAGCTGTTCCCTTCGGCCCCTGGCTTCATGGTAGCTCATTCTCTGCAACAGTCTCTGACTGTTTTTGAGACTCATTTGCCTTTCTGTATATTCTGGGTCTAATGGGTCCACCTTAGCTTCTCTTTCTGGTGCTGTAATAAAACAATAAGGCAAAGGCAGCACAAAGGAGGGAAACCTTACCCTACATCCCAGGTCAAGTTTCAATCCAACATGGTGGAGAGACACAGGAACAGGAACTTGAAGGAGTGGGTCAATTTGCATACATTATCAAGGAGCAGAAGGACAAAGGTGTGCCTGATCGTGCTCATCTCTCTTTCCCCATCTTTGCAACTCAATATTCCACCCACACTTAAGAAGGGCAGAATCAAGATCATCCTCCCACAGGGACACCCAGAGGTTCAATTCCCAGATGAGAGCCTAGATTCTGTCAAGTTGACGAGATTAACCATCTAGAGACCCATCCCATCTGTCAAGTAGATCTACTTCAAGCATCGTTCATGGATCCTCAGAAGGGAGCCACGAGAACATGGGAGAAGTTGGCTTACTCTCTACTATCTGTTTATAATTTTAACTTTATCATATGAAAGTTAAAACTAAGTGATTCGCCACAGTGAGCCTGAAAGCATTTGGATTCCAGGCAAAGCCAAACACCTTGTTTGTCCTTGAAGCACAGAGATGCCAAAGAGAAGCAGGGCCTTGACACAGCAGTAGAAAAGACAGAGATCCTCTAAAATGTCTCTCTTTGAGACACTCACCTGAGACTTGCCTTCTCTCTAGCCCCTCAGTCCAGGGACAGCTAGAGGGTAACTCAGCAGTTGTGAGGTGGAGTCAACTGCAAGCATCTTTACAAATGAGTGCCAAAGTTAATGAGAGTTGCTGACTAGGAATAAGCCAAGACATCCTTGAAGCATCTGCAGGATTTCCATGTAGCTTGAGTTCCTCCCAGAGGGGTGGGGTGGAGTAACTCAAAAACTGGGATTGTTATATAGAGGTGCAAGTTTCCAAACATGAATGTCCCTAGAGGCAGAATAGAAACTGCATGGCCTTTTATGACATGCCAAACATCACACTGTGCCATTCTCACTGTACCCTGATGGTTAAAGCTGTCATAATTCCTTCCAGATCCAAGAGAAAAAAGAAGAGACTTGACTTCTCCAAAAGAAGGATGCTTAAGACTCTTTAAAAGGTCAGCACACCATCATCTTATCAGTCTCATGTATGGAGAAACTGAGGCATGAGGCTACTGTGGATCCAGAATTAAGTCATCTAACCCCAGAGCTAATATTTGTAACTTCAGAACAACTCGACCTCTGCTATGTCCAAATCTTAGTAAAGATATCTCTTGTGTTTTAAGATTTATTGAACTTTTCAATCTACCCTTTCTTCTGTACGAGTCTCTTACAGCATATAACCTCCCTTAACTGTCAACTCTGAGAACCCAGGATCGTTCTTTGAGTCTCTCTCTCTCTCTCTCTCTCTCTCTCTCTCTCTCTCTCTCTCTCTCTTTCTCTCTCTCTCTCTCCTTTACCTATGAAGTGGATTGGTCTGATTCTCACAGGCATACACTGCCTGAAAGATGTGACATGCTCTCGCTATTCCAGCTCTCCTGTTTCCATAGGTGACATTAAAATAATCTCAAACATCCATTCATTTGCCCTGTGGACATTACCACCCCCAAAGCAAAAGGAGCCATGGAGTGGTCAGTGTCCATTATGCACAGGCCCCAGTGGTAATCAACTTACTGCTTTCCCTGTTGTGTTCATGCCCTGTCAACACATGGTATAACTAGAGAGATTAGACACCTTCCATGGTAATGTCCTTTCCTGTGACCCTAGAATATACCTGGCCTCAGGTTCATCCCTCCTAGGGTCTCTCTGAGGTTCCCAGGCACAGTACCCCTGCTTTTGTGAAGATTGCATATTTCTGCTTCTATGTTCTAACCACAAGGTTTTCTCACCCCTTCCTCACTCCACCCACAGGGCTGGGGTGAGCTCCTCTAACCAGATTCTAAACTCAGAAGCATTCAAATGTTTCTTCACAACTGGAAAGACACACAAAGTCTACAGCCTAGGATTAAGCTTGGGACTCTGTTTTCTGAAGTGTTGAAGTAATTGACTCAAATCTAGATCACCTTCACCCGGAACGCCCCCCCCCCCCATCCATTAGTTTTCCTTCTGAATATTTCTTGGCTCTCCCTTACATTCTGCATGAACTCTGGGTCTTTACCACTTCTTCCCTATAATTGCCCAAACAGACATATGCAAAGATCCCAGATCTGCAGGGACAGGAACCTCAGCCTGTAGGGATCAAGCTTATAACCCAGTGACTCCTCACCAGGAATGGCCAGTACTACTTGTGTCCTGGGGTAGATTTCCCTGCTAAGGTGGAACTTGTCAAACAAGAAAGAGACAAGATACCAAAACCTTCCATCTGAAACCAAAAGATTGACTAGAACCCATGATTCACCCCTGCTTAAAACCCTATGGTGGTCATCTGTGAGCTCCATTTTCTTCCAGTTCTGTAAAGACCTCTGCAATGATTGTGTACACTACACAGCCTTCTCCTTGCTGCTGGTGCTGTGCTGCCTCTAAACTCTTGGAAGCTCCCAGCAGACATGAAAATGTGTGGTATCCCTCTATGTGTTGTTTATCCTCTGTCGTCTGCCTAGAATTCTCTGTTCCTCTCAATTGCCCATTGGAAACTTTGTAATAAATAGAATCACTGCGTGCATCGGAAAAGCCCCAAGCCCCACCTTTCCCAAGCCTCTGCCAGTTTGGGTGCCTATCTATGCTCTGTGAGCAAAACCAAGCTGTGACTCATCACCGCTGTTTTATAACTCCAGGGGTCCTTCTCTGTACTAAAGGCCTATATACACTGACAGCTTGAGTTTAATCTATCTTTGTATCTGTGGTCCCTGGCAGATGTACACACTCTGAGCATATGTGCTGCATACAGGCACAAATGATGGGTAAATACAAGTGAGAAAGCGCTCTGCAGCTGAACAAGGGAATGCCTTTTTTTTTCTTCTCACACTTCAGCTTGTCCTGGGCTAGACACTGCTGGGCCTCTCAAACGGCTGCTTTGTCTCAGGTCCCTAGAGAACCCTTTACTCCACCCATACAAAATGCCATGTGATCCTGTGTGATGCCAAAGGCACCTGAATTGCTTCAGTGTCACAACAATGAGCATCCATTATCCCAATAGTAGCAGAGAACAGATGCAAAAGTTAATAGAGTTTTCTGGATGACAGAATGCTAGGTAAATGAATCTATACTTCATTATATATAGAGAGAGATTCCAAAATGTGGAGAGATGAAGAGAGGTCTGAGCTAAGCTGTGACAGTCAGAATCTGGGGAGCCCCACATCAGAACCATCCTCCCTGATCACAGGAATACGAATTCACTGTTCAGCAGTGACACTCATTCCAAATTGAGATACCAAGAGATGGCCATACAAATACTCAATTAGCATTCCAGAACATACTCGGGGAGTTTTAAAGAGCCTGGCACTGTCGTACCATTACAAGGAGAGAAATCTTGTGCCAGCCAGCTTCTTTCATTATCTAGTGCTGGGCCATACCCTTCACGAGGTACTGGGAAGCACTCGACCTTCCCATGCACCGGAGTCTGTTTTCTGCCTAGAGTCGCCCAGTATGCCCCTCTGCTTTCTGTTTTAAAACTCTCCTTCTAGGAATCTTTCCCCTTTTCATGGACAAGGGGTAATTTTTATTGTACAACTTATTAATTTATATTTTTATTAAAAATTGTTTTGATCGCTAAGTCTGTACATAGCAGTATTAGACTTAAAAGAGTTAGGACCTGTCTGCAGGTTCTATGCAAATCTATGAATGACATATTAGCCCAGCAATACAGCCTTACCATAAGCCCACAGAACATCTACTGTTACAGACAAAGAGAACCCACCTACATGTTTCTCATTCTCCATGGCTGTTTGGATATGGATAACAGGTAGCCGGGCAGTCAATTTGCAGACAAAGATCACATAGTGATACTACTGAACAGTACGTCTTGCTCCTCTAAGTACATTTGAGCCTTTTGGAATTAAGTTTAAAATGGGAAGAAAAAGTATGTGTGTGTGTGTGTGTGTGTGTGTGTGTGTGTGTTTTCATGAGTTTTCAAATACCAACAAAGAACCATGTTCATTCACACTGATAGTAGCCAATGTGAACAATGTCCTTCAGGTGGCTTTAATTTGCTTTGTAAATACAAATGTAATTGGTATTTAAGGGACTGTTCTAAATCACCAACACCCTCCTCTGCCCGAGCGTGAGTGATCTAATTTCTACAGAGCACATTGGGTTTTGACAGACAGATCTCCGAGGACTGTCTTGTGTGTCAGCATCGGTGAAAATGAGTTCTGAAGTAGAGTCACACCCCCACGCATGCGTGGAATCCCAATAAACCACATCTCATACATCCATTTGCCTGTGTCTTGCTGCTGATGGCTAATATATTCTTTTGCTTCTGGCTAAAAAAAAATGGTGAGAAACCGCTGGTGCATATTGATAGCATGAGTCCTCAAGGAACCATAATTGGGAGAAGAGACACACAGTTCGTGAACATGCCAGGGGACCTCAAACTGCTGTCGTCCTTCAATCTGCAGCCAACTGGAAACAATGGATCCCCAAACTGTCAAGGGATTGAAACATTCTCTCATTTTTAGGAGTGGAAAATTAAAATTTAACTCCTTGACAAAAAGAGAATTTGCCTGCTAGTGCCACTAACTGTTTTAGCTGAGCACTAAATAGTATCTGATTAAAACCACTCCCTGAGGGAATGTGTGAGCCTGTCTGTTCCTATTGTGTTGTGAATAATTTGTGATTCATGGATGTCTTTCTATATTTAAATATCTAACTGAGTGTGAAAAAGTAAAGTCATATGGTGAGACTACACTGTTTACTGGGTGGGATGAGCCTATTTGGGGAGGAGCAAGTCACCAGTAAACCTACACACTTGCAGGAGCGTGGTGAATTCCCAAACTCATCTCCTTCCCAGCTGGTGATTTGAAGCAAGGAGGATGTCCCTGGGAACTTCAGCAGCTAATTGCCTTCACCGGTGACCTGCCCTTTCTTACTAAGACATGGTTGCATGTTTAATAGTGTGCTATGCATACTATAGTAAAAGACCAATTGCTTTAGTCATACAATACAAATTATAATGATAAAATGTTTTTACTTGAGTTCATTGATTTAGTTTTCTGCTACTTAGAAGAGTTTGTGTCGGTGACAGTTTTATTTATATGTACAAGGACAATTTTTGTGGACAGTTCTACTATCTGGACAATCTGGGAATGAATGTTCCTCTATATGAAATGCAGCCTGGTACCCATTTTCTCTGATCTCTCCACACCTTCTAGTGCAAGATGCCCAGTCACCTTTGGAAATGCTGAATGAATTGAGTTAGGCAAAGGACATGACTCAATGCATCGGCTGCCTTAGAATAGCTTGAATCCACATGATGGCATTACAGTATGCTAGGCGCTGACATTCAATTCTGTAAAGGGATCTCACACTCTGTTCCACACCCTCAAATGCCAAACAGTGTGCCTGCCAACTGCCGAGTGCTTGCCAAAGGAGGAGAAGCATCTCGGGTGGGCCTTTGCTAGTTTTGATAGGGGTCAAACGTGTCTGTTAGTCACATCACATGTCTGTTTCTGAGGGGCACACACATGGCCAACACCTATGCATTTCATAGCCCTGTTAGAACAAGCTGTGGAGAAAAGAACATGCTGGAGAAACAGTGCACACACACACACACACACACACACACACACACACACACACAAGTGCCTCAGTAAGAAGGGAGCATATGCAAGTCCCATCCAGGACACAGAAGGACCAGGGTCTCAGAGTGGCTATGCTGCCATCTGTGACAATCTGCCTGGTTCACTCAATGCTTGGTGAGTCTCTCCTTCTGTCCTCTCCTGTGCTCTTCAGATACAACCCTGGAACGTGGAGCTATCACACCATCAAAAACAGTGAATTATGTCTATGACTCTATCAGGGTGAGTATAGTACTTTCCCTGAAGGGTCTACTGTCAGGATATTTCTACATATCCAACTCAGTTTCCAACCTCGTAATATTTCACAAACCCTTGTCATCAACTCCACCATCATGCATACAAAGTGTCTGTGTATGCCTATGATGAGCAGGTATTTGCTTTAATTAGCCAGCTGTACTAGGGGCAACTAGATAAACTAATAACGTGTAACTATTTGCCAGAAAGATAAAATGAATGCAATTCATTTTTGTACGAAACTTCCCTTTACTGATCATTTCCCATTTGGAAAGCTCTTCCTGTCCTAATTTAAGAGTGAAGAGATGCTACTCTGGTTTGCTTTTCTGTTGTTGTAGTAAAACACTGATCAAAACCAACTTAAGGAGCAAAGAGTTTCTTTCCTCTTACAACTCCCAGATCACAGCTCATAGCTGAAGGAAGTCAGGGCAGCAACACAAAGCAGGAGCCTGTACTCAGGACCTGAAGCAGAAACAATGGTGAAAATTTGCTTGCTGGCTTCCTCAACTTGCTTTCTACACATCCTATCTCACCAGCTGTGGGGCAGCATCATAGTTAGCTTGGCCCTCCCACATTAGTCACTGGACATGAAAATGCCCACAGATATACCCAAAACCAATTTCCCATGTGGAAGAGAAAATCACATGGATTCAGAGGAGGAAATTACTCAACTGAAGTTCATTCTCCCTGGGGACTCTGTTTGAGTCCATTTGATATAAGCTAATGAGCACAGATATATAAGGTCATTGAAGTCAGCAAATGTCCAAGAGTTCCCATTGACACTACACACTAGTGCTATATTCTTGATTACTTTACAGAACTTGATAGCAAGACCATATCACGGAAGACCTCAGATACTTGAGCCATAGAGTAAGGAGAAACCAAAATGATACTGGTCTCAAACTTCCATACTGGATAGCTTTCGTGTAACCCAAGGATACTACTGGAAGAGAAGAGAAAAAAAAAAAAAAAAACCTCACTTTTACCCAGCTGTGAACCATGCCAGTTACAATAATGACCACCTGTCAAGATATCCTTTCTGATGCAATGGGGGCATGGAAGTCACAGGCATAACCAATCACTTTGTGATCATATTAATGGCCTGCTCCACAAGATACAACCCGTATCTAGTACCTTCTCAGGGCAAACGACCTGTGGCTAGATATGTCATGGACCATCATGAAGAATATACCACTATTGTGCTGCTGAATAGTCATAGTATTAAACCATGGCCTAATGACTTGTGGTTATATTAATAAATTACTGCATCTATCAGTCCTCCTCAATGAAGCTTTCTCTTGAAATAGGCATTGATTACACAGAAGCTGACAACTGGTCAAGGTTCACAGAGTGAGATATTGTAAGGTGCTCAGCTCTAAGTGGGACAGCCTTCTCCCAAGGCTTAGGGGTCATTGTTGAAGGGAGTGGAGAAAGATTTGAAGAGCCAGGGGCTGCAGGTGACATCAAGGAAACTGTCTGGACAGTTACACAAAACTCATAGAGGTTTTGACAGCATGCACAACACCTATATAAGATGAAGCCAGACAATATCCAAGCATGGAGAAGGGAAGTTCTTAGGCTTCTAAGGAGCTGTTGGCAATTGGTAGCTACTGGGAGTTGGAGTTGGAGAAACAGCTTTTTAATAAGGATGTGGTCCCTATTGAGTGGATTGCCATAACACCCAAGATTAAATGGGCAGCACAAAAGGAATTGTGTGAATTAAAAGTACCCAAAATTGAGTGTTTAAGGAAGAGGCTATGGATCTGGGACTGTAGAAAAGATGAATATGATCAAAATACATAGTATGTCATACGAAAAAAAAAAAAAATCCCTTTTTAAGTTAGAGTAACGAACATGAGAGCAAGTCATTAACTGGCATTCCCTCTATGGTCCCTGATTTAGTTCGTGCCTCCATGTTCCTTTCTTGAACTCCTAACTCTGGCTTCCCTAGATGATTGACTAACTTGTAAGCAGAAATAAACATGTTTATCTCTTAAGATGCCTGTGGTAATGATGTATATTATAGCAAGAAAAAGAATTGTACACCTACCATTATAGACCATATCCATGAAATCCTAAACCACAATATAATAAACCCCTTACTCTTCTCACTCAGTTGCTTCTTGTCATGTATATGAATATATATATATATATATATATATATATATATATATATATATATCAATCACTTGATTTGCCTGGGTGGTTTGCCTGCTCTTGGAGGCCAAAAGAGGACATCAGATCACCTGGCACTAGAGTTACAGATCTTCATAAGCTGCCATGTGAATGCTGGAACTAAGACCCAGATCCTCTGGAAGAACAACTAGTGTTCTCAACTAATGCTAAGCCATCTCTCCAGTCCAGAAATAGGGACTTAACATCTATTATCCAAACAGATCAGAGAATTTAACAATAGTTAAATTTTCTCAGGAAGCTCTAAGTAAAGAACCAGGGGCAACTGTAATAAAAATGTCATCATATCATGACTATTGATAGAATTTTGAAGATATGTTGATGCTTGAAATTTTGTAGTTGTTTGAATTATAAATTGTTATCATTTTTTTATTTTATTATTTTTTATTTTTTTCTTTTTTTAAGGATATTTTCTTTATTTACATTTCAAATGCTATCCCAAAAGTCCCCTATACCTTCCCACCACCCTGCTCCCCTACCTACCCACTCCCACTTCTTGGCCCTGGTGTTCCCCTGTATTGGAGCATATGAAGTTTGCAATACCAAGGGGCCTCTCTTCCCAGTGATGGCCAACTAGGCCATCTTCTGCTACATATGCAGCTAGAGACACAATCTCTGGGGGTACTGGTAAGTTCATATTGTTGTTCCACCTATAGGGTTGCAGACCCCTTCAGCTCCTTGGGTGCTTTCTCTAGCTTCTCCATTAGGGGCCCTGTGTTCCATCTTATAGATGACTGTGACCATTTACTTCTGTATTTGCCAGACACTGGCATAGCCTCATATGAGACAGCTATATTAGGGTCCCTTCAGCAAAAACTTGCTGGCATATGCAATAGTGTCTGGGTTTAGAGGTTGATTATGGGATGGATGCCCGGGTGGGGTAGTCTCTGGATAGCCCATCCCTTTCGTCTGAGCTCCAAACTTTGTCTCTGTAACTCCTTCTATGGGTATTTTGTTCCCTATTCTAAGGAGGAATGAAGTATCCACACATTAGTCTTCGTTCTTCTTGATTTTCTTGTGTTTTGCAAATTTTATCTTGGGTATTCTAAGTTTCTGGGCTAATATCCACTTATCAGTGAGTGCATATCTAGTGACTTCTTTTGAAATTGGGTTACCTCACTAAGGATGATATCCTCCAGATACATCCATTTGCCCAAGAATTTCATAAATTCATTGTTTTTAATAGCAGAGTAGTACTCCATTGTGTAAATGTACCACATTTTCTGTATCCATTCCTCTGTTGAGGGACATCTGGGTTCTTTCCAACTTCTGGCTATTAGAAATAAGGCTGCTATGAACATAGTGGAGCAGGTATTCTTATTACTAGTTAGAACATCTTCTGGGTATATGCCCAGGAGAGGTATTGCTGGATCTTCCAGTAATACTATGTCCAATTTTCTGACTAAGCCCATGCTCTCCCACTGAAGTCTAATCAGGCAGTCCAGCTAGGGGAATGGGATCCAATGGCAGGCAATAGAGTCAGAAACAGCACTCACTCCAATTGTTAGGGGACCAACATAAAGACCAAGCTGCACACCTGCTACAAATATAGAGGGAGCCTAAGTCCGTCATCCTCTCTGAATGCTCTTTGGCTGGTGGTTCAGTTTTTGTGAGCCACCATAGACCCAGTTAGTTGACTCTGTAGATATTTTTGTGGTGTCCTTCAACCATCCAGCTTGCTCAATCCTATCCCTACTCATCCACAGGACTCTCAAGTTCTACCTATGGTCTCTGCAACTGTTTCCATCTTCTTCTGGATGAAGCTACTCAGAACACAGGTATGCCATGTTCCCATTTGCAAGCATAACAGAGTATCATTAATAGTATTAGGAGTTTGCTCTCTCACATAGGATGAGTCTCATTTTGGGCCAGTCATTGGTTGGCTGTTCCCTCCATCTCTGTTTCCTTTTAATTACTGCTTATCTGTAGGAGTGACAAATTTGGGGTCAAAGGTTTTATAGGTGGGATGATGTCCCCCTCCCTCTCCTGGAAGTCTCACCTGGCTACAGGAGGTGGCCACTTCAATCTCTACATCCCTTGCTGGTAGGAGTCTCATATAGGTTCACCTCATAGACTCTCAGGAACCTCCCAAGTCATATCTTTGATATTCACCAGTGTTCATGCACATCATACTCACTAATTTTAGCAGGTATATTGTACTTATTTTATTTATGGATCACTTATCTACCAACTCCCCTGTTGTCAGATCTGTAAGTTGGCTCTGTAGTAATGAAGGCTGTTGTGGTTTTCATTGCATTTCTACTTTTACAAATGAGAGACTGTCTCTGTGCTATGTGCATCTAGAAGTAGAAATATTGGGACCTGAGGAATAAGGCCTTTCACTTGACTCATCATTATATTACACAACATGATGTCACATGTTTGAAGTTTGAATGCACACAGATCAATACTGTATTTTAATTTCAGATATATATTTTATGCAATTAAAAGGAATGGGAAAATAACACAGCAACTTTGATTACCTTTTCCAAGAATAGTTTTGAGAAAAGCTGTATATGAAAATTTAGTTTATGGGAGATATAGGTGTTTTCATATTTTTATCTATAGCATTTTTGTATAGCTGAACTATTTCCTAGAAAGGGATAAAATAAATATTGAAAAACTCAGAGAAGATTCAAAGAATTCAGAATCAAAATGGGGTCAGCAATTAGGTAGTTAAGCAGCAATGTCTGCAGGGTTGGCAAATGTGAAAATATAATAATTTGTAGAGCTTTAAATTGATACAATCAAGATTATATACCTCTCACTAGATAGCACCTTAAGAGGAAGAAGTCACTTTCAAGCAAAGAGCCCTTATGCTTTTTGCAGCAATCGGTGTCACCAATGCCTTCTTTGAACTTCAGAGCAACAGCCATTAGGATCTAGTACAATAGGAAGAAAAAAAAAGCAACTACATTCTGCATTTATCTCAAGGCAAAGTATCAGTTGGGAGAAGGCTAGGGCACAGTGAGCACAGAACACAGATGCCAAAAGGTGCTGAATGTAGACACCAGCATCTGATCCTCTACACTTGGTAACCACTAGAGACTAAATAAAAACCTTAAGGCAAAGCTTAAACATAGGCTGAACAATATAACAATACCCATGCTAACATGGACAGGAGGCCTCAACCCTGCACATAAAACTATAGGCAATTAAGGAATGCCGAGATGGGGAGAAATGGCTCTCCTCAAGAAGGAGCACACCAATTGGTTACCCAATGTCACATGAGCCCTGAAAACATATATACAAATAACATTATACAGATAGAGCATGTTATATTTATGCATTTAGGAATACATATGAATATACATATACATCTATGTAGGTAACAGCAGCTAATGAAAAGAAGTCCATTCATGAATATGAAGGAGAGCAATGAAGAGTCTATGAGAGGTTCTGGAAAAGGGAAGAGTGGGGAAATGATATAATTGTTATAATCTCAAAAATAAAGGAAATCATCTTTTTAAACTAAGCAATCTGAGCTGGTGACATAGCTTACTGATAGAAAGCTTGCTTAGCATTAGCGGGGCCCTGAGGTCGATCCCCAGCATGATGAATAAAGTAACCTATTATATGTTAAGCAGTTAGAGTGGGTTATAACATCCATATGTAGAAGAACAAACTAAGAACGACTCTGACTTCCACACTCCACAATTATGTAACCATGTTGTCATGGGCGACAGTCTGCAGAAACAGGTGGAATACTTCTTGTTACATCTCCACAGTAAACTCAGGAAGGAGTCAAGCAGTTGTCTTCCAAAGAGTTGTTGTATATGAAATTTGCTTAAAACAATGGTTGTCTTCAATTCTATTCCATTGATCTACCTGTTTGTTGCTGTACCAGTACCATACAGTTTTTATCACAATTGTTCTGTAGTACAGCTTGAGGTTAGGCATGGTGATTCCACCAGAGGTTCTTTTATTCTTGAGAATAGTTTTTGCCCTCCTAGGTTTTTTTGTTATTCCAGATGAATTTGCAAATTGCCCTTTCTAACTCAGTGAAGAATTGAGTGAACCCACACATCTATGGCCACTTGATCTTTGAAAAGGAGGCTAAAACCATCCAGTGGAAAAAAGACAGCATCTTCAACAATTGGTGCTGACACAAGTGACAGTTATCATGTATAAGAATGCAAATTGATCCATTCTTATCTCCTTGTACAAAGCTCAAGTATAAGTGGATCAAAAAACTCCACATAAAACCAGAGACACTGAAATTAACAGAGGAGAAATTAGGGAAAAGCCTCGAAGACACTGACAATGGCATTGTTCCTTGATCTCAGAAGCAGCAGGAAGAGACAGCAGGGGAGGATTTACATGGAGGTATTGCTGAAGTGCAGAGTCACTCCAGGGCCTATTTAAAGTGTAACAGATGAGGAGCAAGGTAAAGATAAGCAAATGCTATAGGAGGCAAGGGGCTTTCCCTGAAAACCTACAGCATCTCTGTGGGGTATCTCAGTCACCCACATCGCCTCATAGAAAATTTGCACTGAGAAGAGAAATGATAAAAAAGAAATAGAAAAGTAGATACATAGTAATGGGGATGTGGTTCAACAGGCTTGAGTGTGGTGTAGATATTTAGAGAGGTGTCCATTTAGCATGCTTCTTACATGTAGGGAACTTTAAGACTACTTTATCAAAGCTAGACTTTAGTGCCAGACTGCAATCTGTAAGCTGAAATAAACCATTTTGTCCCCTAAAGTGGTTTTGGTCAATGTTTTATCACATGTCCCTTAATACTACTTGATTAAAAATTGAGACTAAGGAGACAGCTGGAGGAAGACTTCACAACAGCTGGAGAAAGACTTCACAAGTTCTGGAGAGAAGGCCAGGAAGGACCACACAGCCTGGAGAGAAGGCCGGGAAGGACCACACAGCCTGGAGAGAAGGCCGGGAAGGACCACACAATCATAAGAAAATCCCAGGCACCCGCCAACTCTGATATGTGTGTCTACCCCAAAATCCAGTAGAACTTGTTGAGATTTTATACTCTGGACTCTATTCTAATTTTCTATGCATTTGAAAATTAATGTTTCCATAAATTGATATATGCGTTAAACTCCAGTAAAGCTATAACTTATTTATCATAAAGAATTTTTAGGGCAGCCTCTGAAGAAATACATCACACATTGTCGTGTGTATCCACCCTCTACATACCTGAAAACAAAATATTTCTCAAAATTCAACAAAACATCTATAACCTATAAACACCCCATTTATATTCAAAATTATTTCACTGTTGCTTATAGTTTTGTTGGCTTGACACTCATAAGAGTTACCTGGGTAGAGGGAACTTCAGCTGAGGAATTTCCTCCATTAGACTATGTCTGCAATGTGGGTGTTTCTGTGGGTCATTTTCTAAATTGCTAGTTGATGAGGCAGGGGCTGGGGGCAGCTAGTGTACTGTGGGTGGTACCATCTCTAGCCAGGTGGTCCTGGGATATCTGAGAGAAGCTGCTGAGCAAGCTAAAGGATGCACATGGGTGAACAGTATCCTCTGCTGTTCCTGCCTCCGTTCCTGCCTCCAGATTCCTGCCTTGAGTTCCTTTCTTGGCTTCCCTCAGTGCTAGACTTCAACCTATAAGCTGAAATAAACCGTCTGTTGCTGTGATAAAGGAACAGAAACCAAACTAGGACACCAGGCATCCCTTACCAACTTTATTTGGACATAGGAATTATCTGAGAAACTTTGTTTTCAGCTTCAATGTCTTTTTAGGGAGTTTTTTTGTTGCCACTTGACAAAGCAATACATGTCTTCCTTCCCCAGGTTCAGCCTAACCCTGCATGATTTAGGCTGTATTTCCTGCTGTTCAAGAGACATTTGATGTGCCCCCTTGTCAAGATAACCACATAACTAGAAGTTACCAGAGAAAATCGTATATGTGAGTAAGAGTGACAGTACTTTCACATGATGTACCCTACTCCTCAATGCCACTGGTCACATCATCCTACCTTCAGCAGTCTCCTCCAACATGCTCTCAAACAAATCCATAAAAATTTTCAGAGCATGTGCCCAGTGAAGTACTGACACCCAGAACTTACATGAAAAACACACAGCTCAACAAAAGGAAGAGATGAACAATCCATCCCAAGTATTCCCATAAAGTGACATTTTCCTTATATGGGCAATAGCATAATCATGATCCCACTACACACCCATTTGTGAGCCTCCAACTCCCATGATGCTATCTAAACCAGGCTACCTTCAAAGTCTCCACCTCCAAGGAGTAGCAACATACTCATTTTATAAGGGAAAATATTCCGTTAATAGCACTCTGCTCTTGCCCCTGCTCAAGCCATGACCTTCTATTATGTCCCCTGCAAGTCTTCTGCCAGTTTAGCATCAAGTCTAAAGCTTATGGTCCAAAGTCTCCTTAAACCTCACCTAATCAAACATCTCATCACTTGGTAGTCTTGCAAACAGAACCTATGCATTCTGGGTCTGTACTTGTGACAGCCTTGATAACCTCTGAGATGCTCCACATTTTTGTAGGGTACCAGATGTCAAAAACAAAATGTCTCAGAGTTCCTATTGACTCCATTTCTGTCTTTCTGTTTCTCTGTGCTAGCAAGCAATAGTTTTAAAGCACAATGCCACCTCTGCTCCTTGCTGATTAAGTTCACATGAGCCCTCGGGACAGCTTTATGGACAGGAATGCTCAGTGATGCCCTTAGAGTGATCCTTGAAATAAACTTTGTCACTGTTCACAACATGTTAAGGCTGAGAGTCTTTCAAATCTCCAAGTTTGCTCAGCATTCCATGTTCAATTATGTTTTAGTGTAAACATTCATGGGGACCAAACAAACCTCCCCTCAAGGTTCAGACATCTCCATGGCTGAGGAGTCAACGGCTGAAGCACCTGCTGTCCAAGTGTGATGCCTTGAGTGGGGATCCACAGAACCCATGTAAAACAGCAGGCAAAGGTTTTCCATGGCTGTAGTAGCCAGCGCTCTTGCAGAGAGATGGAAGGGGGAAAGAAGAGCATCTTCAAAAGTTCAAGGGGCTGCTGGCCTAGTATACGTGGCTTTGTACAGCCAAAGAGAGAACCTGTCTCAAACATGGTAAAAGATGATGAACAACATCCCAGGTTATCCTTTGATTGTCACACAGAACCCATGCCACATGCATATTCCCACACATGCATACCAATGTACATATATTATCCACACATGCAAAAATAATATCCTCAAGTCATATAATTCAATTGCTTGTTAGTGTTACCCTCCATCAACAATATTGAACAAAAATTCACCCAAGTTCTTTGGCCTATTTTTATAATATCTCCTTCCCTTCAGACCCTCACTTCCATCTGAGACTTGCCTAGTAATCTTACCATCCATAAGTATACACATTTTATTTATAACTAACTCTATAGTTTTCAAGGAGGTAATGCTTTCTTGAAACCATCCCTAATTTTCTCTGAGACTTTGCCCAAATCACCTTTTAACACCTCCATGGCATTTTGATGTGTTTCTTGCATGCACCTCCAAATGCTTGTAGTCGCTACCCAATTCCCAGTTGCTTCTCTGCCTTCACGTATTGAGCACTGGTTACAGCTGCATCCCACTCGGTACCATTTGCTTCCATCATGGGATAGAAACATTTTGTTCTTAAAATACACAGTTACTCTGGGCTGATATTTCCTCTCTTTGCATATAATGCATCTATTCCAACTACCATTTGTGAACTTGCTACCTGATCTGTCATCATCATATTCCAATGTAGGATTATTCTAATCAAGAAGATCACTTCCTGGCAAAATAAATGCGGTGATAGGTTCTTGCTTACAGATTCCACAGACCTTACCATGTTTCATCCACCTCCGAGTCACTTGCTCGATGCAGTGTTAGAATGGCCACTGAAGACTCAGTTACAGTACCATATGGGTACTAGTACTAAGCACACCTAAGGCCATGATCTCATGACCTCAGAAGTTCTAGGAGCCAGCACTCATGATCTCAGAAGTTCTATGAGCCAAGCACTCAGCATAACTTTTCCCCCAGAGCTGAGCAAAGAGCAGCAGTATGGAAATAGGAATATTCTGATCAATTTTACCTTAAAACGACTAACAAAAACTCCGTTTCCTCTACAGTTGAGAGGTCTTAACTCCAAAAGGAGGAATGAAGGCCATGGTCGAATGAACTGAAGGTTAACACAAAAGTCAGGCCCCATTTGTGCTTCATGCTTCTGACTGGACAGGAAAAGCAGATAATTATTACACAAGATCGAGTGATCAACCCTGACTGCCAAAGGGAAACTGGACTGCTCACCTACAATGGAAGTACAAAGAATATGTCTGAAATATACAAGATCTCCTAGCAATTCTAATCTTAGTACCATATCCCGTGAGTAAACATCATAGACAGCAGAGCTATACAATCCAGTCAAGATTATCAATGGTCTGGACAAGTCAGTTCAGGTTTGGGTCATTATATCAAAAAACAACTACAACTAACTAGTTGACGTAATTACTATAGACAACAAGAGGGATGGGTAGTGATAACAACTATAACTGCGTCTCAGTTTAGTGTATTACTGCTGTGAAAAAACACCATAACCAAAGCAACTGTAATAAGAACCACATTTACTTGGGGCTGGCTTACAGATTCAGAGGTTCAGTACAGTATCATCAAGGTAAGAGCATGGCAGCATCCAGGTAGATGTGGGGCTGGGGGAGCTGAGTGTTCCCCTTCTTGTTCTGAAGGCAGCTAGAAGACTGGCTTCCAAGAAGCTAGAATGAGGGTCTTAAAGTCCACACCCAGAATGACACATCTCCTTATAGTGCTACTCCCTGGGCCAGGCATATACAAACCATCACACTAAGTCACTAGCTATATGACCAGTTACAAAATAACTTGTAACCTGTCTTTACTACTGTGTGGGGTTCTTCTAGCTCCCACCCTTTATTCCCCCTGTATTCACTGTATTCAGGCCATTCAGTTTATTCATTTGACAGAAGAGAATGAGGAAGAGAGAGAGAGAGAGAGAGAGAGAGAGAGAGAGAGATCCAAGAATCTAATTTCTTTCCTTATGTTTCTTCGTTGAGCATGTCTACTAACAAACCACAACCAACTCCCCCCAACCCCCACTTAACAACAATCACCAATCCTGCCTATTGGGGCTCTTGTATGTGTATACCCTTTAAAAAGTTCCCAGAATTCCAAATGTAATACAATATAGAAATTATCTCCAGCTGGCAAAATCAAAGTTCTGCTAGAGCATGAGGCAAAACATAGTCAGCTGCTGAGACAGTACGAAGTAGCCCCACATCCCCACATCATCCCCACATCCCCACATCATCCCCACATCCCCACATCCCCACATCTCCACATCATCCCCACATCCCCACATCCCCACATCATCCCCACATCCCCACATCCCCACACCATCCCCACATCCCCATATCCCCACATCCCCACATCCCCACATCCCCACATTCCCACATCCCCACATCCCCACATCCCCACATCCCCACATCTCATCTGGGATTAAAGTAAAAACACATTCTTATATTTCTGTATTTTTTTAAGAAACCAACATTCCAGAATTGTCACTACAATAACTGTCAAGAGTGTTACTCCTCGTGTGATTATGTGCACATTTGGGTGATAGATAGAAACACACACATGCATGTGCCAAAACACGTATTTTAGTTTTCTTACCTCCAGTATTTGCCTGACGTGCATAATTAAACTTATTGACTCACATTATTGAGCTGGTACTAATTCTACATCACACATTTTAAGATTTCTCTGTCCAGTGTGGGGATACATCAGACCTTATCCAATCTATTGGAAGTATAAATAGAATTTAAAATGTTTGTGAAAATGAATTTTCTCTTCTTGGCTGTTTATGAAGTAATATGTGCATCTTTTTCAACACTCCAACGGGAACTGTCTGGAGCTAGTTTTCTTCATCCTCTAGTATACTGAAAATAAATAAGTGACAGAGTCTCTTCTGCAGCACCACCTAAAAGATAGCAGATTGTGGGTCTTCTTGGCCTCCATTGATCACATAAAGTAATTCTCTCTATTTGTCTTGCTGTCTCTTTCATCTCTGTTCTGTTCTCTCTTTCCTCTCTCTCTCTTCTCTCTCTCTCTCTCTCTCTCTCTCTCTCTCTCTCTGTGTGTGTGTGTGTGTGTGTGTGTGTGTGTGTGTGCATGTGTGTGCACAAGCATCCTCCCTATCTCTCTTTTTGTAAAATCCTGTTTGAGCTGTTCCTTGGATATGATGGTTAGTTTTAATTATGAATTTGATACATTGTAGAATCACCTGGGAAGATAGTCTCAGCAAGGAATAATCTATATCAGGTTGCTTCATGTCTGTGGGGTATTTCTTGATTATGTTAAATGAGGTGAAAAGAATAGCCCACTGTGGGTGGTACCATTCCCTAGGCAGTGGCAGTGACTCCTGAACTACAGCAGAGTAGAGAAACCGAGTTTAACAAAGTTGTCCATGCATTCATTCTCTCCCTGCTTCTGACTATTGGATGCAATTAGCTGTTTTAATGTCTTTCCACTTTTAATTACCCATAATGATGAACAGCAACTTGGAATGGAGAGCTAAATTGACCTTTTCCCCCTTAACCTCCTTTTGTCAATATATTTTATCAAAGGAATGAAAAACAGATCTAAGACATTGGGGAAACTTTGCTTACTACAGACAATACAATTATTATTCTCTACTAAGAAGATATTTCAGTAATTGTGTTGTTAATAGAGCCTTTTTAAAATGTACTCATTCAGCACAGTTAACGAAATTGCAAATCCTTAACAAAAACAGAATCTTTCTTCTCTGTCTTCTGTTTTTCTGAAAGGCAGATGGCCAGTGTCCTCGTCTGTATGTACTGCACCAACAGCACTGTGTGAAGAGAAAGGGTCCTACCAAAAACTGACTGACCAGTGAGGAAAGTGGTCAGTCCCGAGTTTCCCTGCCGCATTTAGTCCTTGACTGGGCTTTGTCCTAGAGAACATGATCTCATTCAAGGCCATAGATCCTGATAAATTGCAGTTGGCAACTAGCTTACTCCTTGCAGCTGAAGAGCAAATTCTTTCTTGAAGAAAGAGGTAAGCAACCCCTGTTCCCTAACGTGATAAAGAAACATGTGATGTTCAGAAAAGCTATCTAGTCTGGAAGCAATGTTTTACCTCTACATGCACACAGATCATATCTAAAGGCATAACATAGCCTTGAGGTCACAGACTAAAGTTAGTTTAGACCAAGAAAGGGGCCAAGAACTGAGCTTCATACAGCAAAAGCAGAATGTTCAAGTAAAGAAGAGCCACTCAAATGGGTTAGTCAGTTTTCCTTTATTATGACAAAAAAAAATAGGAAATCAACTGAAAAAGAATAGCAGTGGGACTGGGGAGATGGTTCAGGAGGGAGTGGCCTCAAGTCTTGCTACACAACCATGAGGATCTGAATTCAGAAATCCAGCACTCACATTAAAGCTCTATCTGTAATCTCAGTGTTTGATGGAAAGTGTTGAAACAGGCAAATCCCAGGAGAACAGGAGGAGAAGAAGGAAGAGGAAGAGAGGAGGAGAAGTAGGAGGAAGAAGAGAAGGAGGATAATAGGAAGTATAGGAAGGGAGATAAAGGAAGAGAATGAAGGAAGAAGAGGAAAGGAAAAGCAACTTTTTGGCGTATAGCTGTTTGGGTTCCTTGGTTGAGGCTTGTGGTGATGCATCAGACCCTGGCAGGAAGTTCATAATGTGGCAACATTACCTCGTGGCTTCCAGGAACCTAGAGAGAGGAGAAGGAGATCCCAGGCTCCCAATATCTCACATCCCCTTTTATTTCTCCCTATCTCCTAAAGTTTCTATCACATGTCAATAGCACCTTAAGCTGGGGATCTCGCCTTCAACTCATGGGCCTTCAGAGAACATCCGGGATGCTCTAGAGTATCTATAGTAGATATGGAAGAAGCATGATTTGTGACCTAGACGGTGGGGGAAAGGAAGAGATGTTTTGAACAGATGTGAGCACAGTGTAACAAGTGGTGCTTATGGTCAACTGAGATAAGAACTGAGTCCAACCACGGGAGGCAGCAACAGGAAGTGACCTCAATAAAAGACATTTAAGTGGAGAGCACAGCAAGCACATCTGTAGAGAGGATGAGATACCGGAAGTTGGAGACAGACCATCAGACGGCTGTCTGGAGGAATTCAGCCTCAACTTGCATCAGGGAAGAGTGAGTCAGTTAAAGGAGGAAATGGGCTGAGAGAAGCGGATCAGGTTTTGTTGCCTTCAAGGTGTGTTTTGCTCTTGGAAGGTTTGGTATTTCCTGTTCAGTGAATAGATACTGATTTTAGTTAACAAAAGCGGCTTGTGAGTGTGAGAAAACCTCAGGACTTGTGTCATGTATATTTAACAAGAACTATTAGAACCCGTCTTTATAACCACATCCAGGCTAGTCAGGCAATCAGACACACTCCAGGGGTAACTGCACCTTTAGCATACTCTGTTTGGCCTCTTGGCTTCTCCATTCTGAGAATGTCACTAGGAACCAGGAAATACTGTAACATTCCATACTGTACAATTCCAATCAGATCTGAGTGATACCACATACTAGTTTAAGCACCACTTGGCACTGTGAATGTCTGGTAAGTGAAAGACAGAGGAGGATTACACCTGGTGGTATGGAAAATGAAAGAAAAAAAACTCCCTTGATTAAAATTCAGCACCTTTAACCTTCCGCTGAGCTGTTAAATACCAGCAGGTTTCAGCCCATTATGGAAATGAAGCCCCCTTCAAACAGAGTCATTTTAACTGGGTGTTAGAAAGAATATTATCCATTCAAGAAGCTGAGCGTGGGTTGCCAAGAATAAAATATGAACAGTGGGACGACTTCAGAGGGCTCTGGGACCCACGGAGATGACTGCAGATGTTGGTCAGTGAGGCCTTATAGAAGCTAGCAGGGGTGATATCATAACCCCAGAGGCTTTGCACATCTTTAATGAACAAAATGTATTATACCCAGGAGTCCAAAATCAATTACTTATCTATCCATTTCTCAAGTTGACTCTTCCAAATATTTTCCTGTTGCAGAAATATCTGAATCTGTTAAAGCCTGCTTAGCACCTGTGAACAGCTTGGGGAGTGGGGCAGGGGGCACTCATTCAAGTCTCCTCTAAGCATGCTCCTTTCTATAGCTCCATGTTCTAACCTAGAGAAAGAAAGATCATGTGCATTTCTCCCCCTCTTCCTCTCTGCACTCCATCTAAGTATTAATATACATTATCCTTCCTGAGTCAGAAATGACAAAATCTGACACCTATGCCTTTTCTCCATTCCTGAGTCCTGCACCATCAGCACTTGCAAACACAGACCTCAGACACCAATAATTAGTACTCATATTCTTGGAAATTTTCTTGCCTAGCACTCCTAGTAGGAAATTACACTGTCTGTAATATCATCCTTCCTTACTATCCCTGCATAGGTCCACAAAAAACCCGACACAGACACACACATGCACATACACACAGACACACACTCACACACACACATACATACAGATAGACACATGCACTCTCACAACCACGTACACAAGCACACATACACAGATACACACATATATATATGCACACATACACTCCCTCTTACACACACACTCACCCACACATTCACTCACACATAGAGACACAAACCTAAACACACACATTACACACACATACACCATACTCCCCACACACACACTCACATACTCTCTCTCTCACATTCACACATTACACACACATATATGCACATACTCTCACACATACACATACTCATACACACATACATCCACACACAGATACACACTCATGCACACACTTATGTACACATATGCACATGCAGACACACATGCACAAGATACATATATACATACATACATATATATATATACACACACACTCCCACAGAGACAGACACAAACCACACTCCCACATTATACACATACTCAAACACATACATGCACACATACAGATACATACTAACACACATACTTGCACATACACACAGATACACACAAACTCAAATTAACATAAATAAATACACACACATTAAACATACACACAAACATACACACAAACATGCACACACACACACACACACACACACACACACTGATATACTTAACTTTGACTTCAGTTTCTATCTACCTTATGACCTTGACAGCATTTCATTTAAAACTAAATGCTACTCGATCACGTTCCTATGTGGTATCTTCCTTCCTACTGTTCCATAGTATCAAGTTGAAGGTCCTCAGACATGGCCTACAGAGTCCTGCATGTCAGACGCCAGTAACTACAACTGCAATGCCCACAGGAAGTTGTCTCTCGTCTCTGTCCTCATGCACTGTTCTCACCCCCATTCTGTCACCAGTGACTCACTTCTCCTTCCACCTGCTTTCATCCCCTCTCTATGCATGTCATGCTGATTGAAGCTTTTGCAGCTCAGAGACACAAATGACTCTGAAAGCCTGAACTTCTCCTAACTTCATACCCACCAGAGTGTATCTCCAATTTACTCATGTCTGCCTTAGTGTATGGCATCCATGCTTTCTCTTTCTATTTATCATTTAAGTTTCTATGTCAGCACTTGGTGCATTGTAGAAAATTAATAATAATAATAATAATAATAATGATAATAAAATTAAAAATTAATAATAGCAGGAGTTTAAGGCTTACAACAGCCCTATAAATATATACTCTTATGCTTACTATTCTTATAAAAGGAGTTCCTGTGAACATAATGATTAGTTTGGCATAGTGATATGCATATAATCCTGGTAGGTAAGAAGATTTGAGTTTGAGGCCAGTGAGGCTACATAGCAAGAACTGTATCAAAGCAAATAGATAAGAAGTTAGCATTTTCCACATAGCCAAAACAACTATTGGAACTATCAAAGTTTGACTCCAGAA
>LR749496.1:5725371-5790095 GCA_902729485.2 Mus minutoides
GGATGTTCTTTACTGGCTTGCTTCCCTTGGCTTGCTCAGCCTGCTCTCTTATAGAACCCAAGACTGCCAGCCCAGAGATGGTCCCACCCACAAGGGGCCCTTGATCACTAATTGAGAAAATGCCTCACAGCTAGATCTCATGGAGGCATTTCCTCAACTGAAACTCCTTTTTCTGTGATAATTCCAGCTGTGTCAAGTTAACACAAACCTAGCCAGTACAGGTGCTTACTGTAGTAAGGGTCTGGAGTGTCCCCAAAGGTCCATATTAATGCATAGCCCCCAGCTTGACCCCATTGGGAAGTAGTAGAGCTTCTAGGGTGAAACCCTAGTGAGAGGTCCTTGGTGGTATTCCTGCAAAAGAAGTCATGGGAACCTTTCCCTTTGGCTTTATCTGTCTTGTTCGCCCACCCTGAAGTTAACAGTGTTGAGTTTCCAAATGTACCAGCCATGATGAGATGCTTCCCCATAGACTCCATATCAATAGCACATGAGTTAGAACCTCTAAAACTATGTCCCCAGATACATCTTTTCTCTTTATAAATTGGTTATATAAAGGATTTAGCTGTAATTTGAATATGAAATGTTGTTTCTAGGATCACATATTGGTTGCCTTCAGTTGGTGATGCTGTTTGGGAAGGGAATGGGACCTTTAGAGTATGACTTGGTGGAATAAGGATGACTCCGAAAGTGGGTTGGTTGTGACGCTTTATAACCAGGTCTTTACTTCCTGTTCTTTGTTGGCTTCCTGGAGGCTGATGCAATGTGATCAGCCAGCTTCCTGATCTGCTGCTCTGTCTTCCCTACCATAGTGACCTATAGCCCACTGGAAACATCAGCCAAAATAAACCTTTGTCCTTCACATTGTTTGTGTGAGGGCCTTTTTCAGAGACACAGATATGAACACTAACACAATGTTGGACAGTGCATCCCCAAGTTTCCTTAGCATCTTAGATCTCAGATGACCACCAGACTCAGAGGAGCAGATAAATTTGAGTGTATTTCACAGAAGTCACTTTAATTCCCAAGGGCCTTGGAGACCACATAATAAGGATATACCTTCACTGTCTTTTTTGCTCTAAGTTCTACTTGTTAAACAATGAGACTTTGTACTAAGAGTTGCAACTAAACTGAAAGGAAGCTGATGGTAAAAGGTGATATAGAAAAATCTCATGAGGACTTCTGAAATATCCTTAGCTGGCATCTTAAGGTCCTTACACAGTACTCCAAAAATACCAGCTGACATAATGGATCAAGAGACCAAGTGTCCTACTTTAATTTCTGTTGCTGTTACAAATACCCTGATAAAAAATTAATGTAAAGGAAGCTAAAGATTTATTCAGCATACAATTTCAGATTACAGTCCATTATTTCAAGAAAGTCAAGAGTTTAAAGTGTCACAGAGAAAACATGAACATCTGAATCCTTGCTTTCTTGCTGCTTCGTTAATTTTCTTCCCTCTTATACAGTTCAGGGTCCAGCCTGGGGAACAGTGCCACCCATAGTAGTCTAGGTCAATTAAGAAAATGATACCCTACAGACATACTCTCAGGCCAACCTGATCTACCTAATTCTTCATTAAGACTCCCTTTTCAGGTGATTATAGACTGTGTCAAATTGAGAGTTTAATCTAACCAACAACACATGGTTATTCTATTTATTAACATTTATAAGTATAGATGATTAGCAACTATTGTACTAAAATTAGGTAATAGGGTACTCCTCAATGAAGAATTATTGGAAGTTGATGGATGCTGGAGGCAGATACTCATGTTCAAACAGTGTTGTAGCCATGTGTAAGTTTCCCAGGATTCAGGAAACACTATAAACATGTTCACACACAAGCTACTCTAATTAATCTCAATGGATCATTTAAAAAATACATAAAAGTAGAAAGAGGACTTGTTGAAAGAATTTAGAGGAACTGGGAAGGAAATATGAAAACATATTATATACAAAGATGAAATTATCAAAGAATAAATACCTTTTAAATAACAAAGCAGAAAAAGAGTATATGAAGAATTTACCACTAACGGGAGACTCTGGACTCCTGTATCAGCACTCCATGACCACCAGATGAATTGTTGAAACGTTACTAGCCTCTACAGTCATCTGCAGATTACCTGTGCTCATAATCAAATTCATTGAAGGTTCAGCTTTTTTTGTACTAATCTCATTTCAATTCAATGAGCACTCATAGTTCTAGTCTCCTAAGTCCTTATAAAGTTTTGAGATCCTTTGTGCTTTCTATCATCTTAATAACTGAAGCCAAATTAGGAGTTTTCACCCATTTTCCTCCTGAATTACTTTAAAATTCTAATACATAGACTCAGATAAAAATGCAGAAACATCACAGATAACAATAATGTATTTTAGAAGGTAAAATGTTTAAGAATAGCTCAATTTAAAAAAAAATACACCAAGGAGCTGTAAAGATAGCTTATTGTGTAAAATGCTTACTCTGCAATTGTAAGGACATAAATTCATATCCCCAGATCCACATCAAAGCCTGTATCCATGGAGGAACTACCTCCAGCAGCCTCCATAGCCTAACCTTCCAAACAGTAACACCAATTGGAGACCAAGTATTCATATACACGAGCTTGCAGGGGCCATTAAACTGCCAAAAATGCTTTAGAATTAATAAATATCCTCTTAGCCATTTAAACTTGGAATGTCTAGGTAAGTGTGAGACATCTTCAATCCTTCCACTGCTGACCCAGAGCCCACCTGGCCTGTCACTGTAACAATAAAGAGGAGCCTTGTCCTAATACCAGCTCATCAACAGTCACTCGTATTTACACCAATGCCAATGTGATTTTCCTGCACAGGATGTATCTTATCCAGTGGAATTTTCTGTTGTAAATATTTTAGCAACCAATTGGCCAATTTTAATTTTAATACAGTGTCTTAGTCAGGGTTTCTATTCCTGCACAAACATCATGACCAAGAAGCAAGTTGGGGAGGAAAGGGTTTATTCGGCTTACACTTCCATACTGCTGTTCGTCACCAAAGGAAGTCAGGACTGGAACTTAAGCAGGAGCTGATGCAGAAGCCATGGAGGGATGTTCTTTACTGGCTTGCTTCCCTTGGCTTGCTCAGCCTGCTCTCTTATAGAACCCAAGACTGCCAGCCCAGAGATGGTCGCACCCACAAGGGGCCCTTGATCACTAATTGAGAAAATGCCTCACAGCTAGATCTCATGGAGGCATTTCCCCAACTGAAACTCCTTTTTCTGTGATAATTCCAGCTGTGTCAAGTTGACACAAACCTAGCCAGTACAATTGACCCCTTGTCAACTTGACACACAAATACATCACCAGTNCAAGAAGCAAGTTGGGGAGGAAAGGGTTTATTCGGCTTACACTTCCATACTGCTGTTCATCACCAAAGGAAGTCAGGACTGGAACTTAAGCAGGAGCTGATGCAGAAGCCATGGAGGGATGTTCTTTACTGGCTTGCTTCCCTTGGCTTGCTCAGCCTGCTCTCTTATAGAACCCAAGACTGCCAGCCCAGAGATGGTCGCACCCACAAGGGGCCCTTGATCACTAATTGAGAAAATGCCTCACAGCTAGATCTCATGGAGGCATTTCCCCAACTGAAACTCCTTTTTCTGTGATAATTCCAGCTGTGTCAAGTTGACAGATACCTAGCCAGTACATACAGGATGTGCACAGCGATACATCACAGAGTGCACATATGTCAATCACCAAGTATCATACAAATAAGGACTCCTGCATTAAAACATAAATCAGAAGGGTTTTTGGAAGAAGTATGGTTTGAATACCTAGAAACCTTAAACTCAAGAACAAAAATTACAAAATTCAAGTCACATGAAACGATGATGGCTTCATCAACCAGCAAAACTGGATAGCTGCCCATATTAAACACAGTATATTATATAAAGGAAATGGGGGGAAATACCAATAGGGATACATCTCTTTTTCTCTATATATCCTTGAAAACATGAAACTCTCAGCATCTATGTAAAGATTTTTTTCAAATGCTTGATTAATAATAATATAATATTCCCAGGAGCTTCATAAAGATAAAGAAAAATCATGGACTCAAAAGAATGTAAGTCAGTACTTTAAAAGAAGGTTTATAATGCTATAAAAATTTCAAGTAAATACCTCAGGAATGTAGAGAAGGCCCTGTGGGTACATTGATTGCACACAAACATGATTTGAGTATGGATCCCAGAACTCACATAGAAGCAGGTGTAGTAGTGCATGCCTTGTTCTCAGCACTAGGGTGGGAGACAGACAAATGTGTGCCGGGGAACTGCTGACTTGAAAGAACAAATTCCATGTTCTATAGAAACTGTCTCAAACAGTGATGTGGAGGACTACAAAGTCTACAATGGCGTTTCTAAAACTTCCTTTGTCAATGCAATTAATCTGAGTCTCTTCACCTTAGCCTCAGGCAGACTCTTCAGACAATGGCAAAAAGTAGCCACATTCTTCACCAAAATACCACAAAAGTAGTCTTTATGCCACATAGTGTAATTCTTCTCTTCTGAAACATCTTAGTCCAGGTCATCACAGTTCAAATCACTCTCTACAATAATGTCTTCCATATTCCTAATAGGATGGCCCATAAAGCCCCATTTAAACCATTTTACTGCTTTAAAAATCCAAAGACCCAAAATCCACATTATTCCAAACAAAATCAGGGTCAGACCTATCACAGCAATACCTCACTCCAGGTACCAATTTCTTTCTTAGGGTTTTACTGCTGTAAACAGATACTATGACTAAGGCAACTCTTATAAGAACAACATTTATTTGGGGATGGCTTACAGGTTCGGAGGTTCAGTCCATAATCATCAAGGCAGGCATGGTTCACACAAGGAGGTGAGTGTTCTACATCTTCATCTGAAGGCTGCCAGCAGAATATTGGCTTCGAAGCAGCTAGGATGAGGGTCTTATAACCCACACCCACAGTGACACGCCTACTCCAATAGGGTCATACCTTCTAATCGTGCCACTCCCTGTGCTGAGCATCTACAAACTATCACATTGTTCCAACCTACCATGAGGACATTAGCTCAGCTATTTTATTGTGAATTTACTCATAATCTAGAATCTCAAAACAACTTAGATATCTCTCAGCAATAAAATAGATAAGGAAAATGTGGCACATTTACACAATGGAATATTAATCAGCTGTTAAAAACAATGACACCATTTTAATTTGTAAGAAAATGAATATAACTAGAAAAAAATAATGCTGAGTGATGTCACCCAGAACCAGAAAGAAAAGTATGTTAAGTATTCACTTAAAATTTGATATTAACCATTAACTAAATAGTAACCAAACTACAATCTGTAGACTGAGAGAAATCAAGTAAAGAGAAGGGGTAGGGGTGGAACAGGATGCAGGTATCTCTCTGTAAAGGAAAATTAGAATAAAATAGATGAACTGGGGATCAAGTAGGAATGGGAGCAGTAGGCACCAGTTTGTGGGGGGTGGAGGGAGAGAGTGCACAGAAGACTGCTAAAATAAGGGGGTACTATGGGATGGTGTAGAAACCTCATAGAGGGGAAACTTCCTGGAATCTATGAAGCTGATCCTAATGAGGACTTCTAGTAATGAGGAATTCAGTTGACTTCCATGGAAGTCCCCAAACAATTCAGGGTGATGCTAAGACGAACGGTTGTTCTCTGCAAACTGACAGCTTGCCCCTATTGCCGAGGACAACATCCACACAATTCATTGAACATGGGGAAGTCAAGCTGGTGCCTGCATAGAACCTTCACCCCTATGGACTCTACAAGCTACCAAAACAAAAACATGGACACCAACCCAGCCACAAAACCTTTGACCTACAATCTGTCCTGCCTGCAACAAATGCTATGGGAATATGTTTTATATGCTACAGAATGTGTGGGAGTAGTCAACCAATGTCTGATTGACTTAAGGCTCACTCCATGAGAGTGGACTAAACCAAACCTAACGCTGTGTAGGTAACCATGAACCAGAGACTACATAGCCCACAAACTTCAGGAAAAATACAAACAAACATGACTGGTCTGAAAACAAAATCAGTAAAATTATTCCTAATGACATTCTGCTATATTTATACTTATCAGTGCCGTATCCAGTCCTTATCATTGAGGCTTTCTTCAACAGCCTATGGAAACAGATGCAAAAGCCCCACAGACAGACTTTATGTGGAGAGAGAATCTAAATTGTAGTTCTCCATCAAATTCCTCTCCTCAAAACTCAGGAAATCCTGAGAGAGGAGGCAGACAGATTGTAAGCATCAGAAGGATTGGAGGACACCAAGAGAACATTGCCTTCTGTATCAAGGAAATGTGTATATGATCTCACAGAGACTGAAGCTGCAAGCACAGACCCTTCATGACTGTGCCAGGTCCAGTGTGTGTGTGTGTGTGTGTGTGTGTGTGTGTGTGTGTGTGTGTGTGTGTGTGTGTGTGTGTGTGTGTGGTGTGGTGGTGTGGTGTGTGCATCTGTGTGTGTTAAGTTAGCATTCCTATGGGACTCTTGATTACAAGATCAAGTGTGTCTCTGATGCTTTTGCCTAATCTTGGACACTTCCTCTTGTCCAACTTCAATATGAAAGTTTTTGTTTCATCTTATTACATTTTATTTTGTCGTTTGATGTTATCTCTTAAGACCCTGTTCATTTCTTTTCTTTTCTTTCTTTTTTTGTTTTTTGTTTGTTTGTTTTTGTTTTTCGAGACAGGTTTTCTCTGTATAGACCTGGCTGTCCTGGAACTCACTTTGTAGACCAGGCTGGCCTCAAACTCATAAATCTGCCTGCCTCTGCTTCCAGAGTACTAGGATTAAAGGTGCGTGCCACCATGCCCGGCTTGACCCTGTTCATTTCTAATGAGAGACAGAAAGTGGATTTGGAGGGGAGGGGAGGAGGAGAGAAGCTGGAGGATTAGAGGGTGGGAAAACTACAGTTGAGATATATTATATGAGAAAAGAATCTATTTTCAATAAAAGAAAATGATAATAAAACACAAAGTATAACTTCAAAAAAGATAGCCAAGATAACCATAGATATGTGTTCATTTTTGATAACTTTATACATTATAATGTGGAAAGTTTCTTCTTAACAATCTCATGCATGTATCTATACAATCTGGCTTTTTTTTTTCTATTTTATAGATGTACAAAGTGTAGTTTGGTAATTTCATCTTCCACATCACTCTGCCTTATCTTCATCTCACTCTTTGTGAATTGTTCTCTTCAAAAAAGTTCCTCACCATTTTTTTTTCACACCTTGTTCTCTGTATGTGGAACCCATTGAACATAGGGTTGCTGAGCTAATCGCAGTCAGATGTAAAGAAGTTTGGGCAAGTGACAAATGGCTATCTTAACAAGGAATGTGACTCTATTCTAACCCACAACCTATTAACTGCCAATGGCTCCTTAGGAACAAGTGGACCCTTGTGAGCATCTCCTCAATCTGTGATAGACTGCTAAAGGACCAATTTTGTGAGGGACTAGTGCAGGTAACCGCAGCGTCTTTCAGTTCATGACTGCAACAACGATGAGAGCACTTGAGAGCACTCCCATCCACCTCAAGTTACTACGGTCTTTCTGACGCTGGTTCTGCAAGGTTCACCGGGCCTTAGAGGCTTCCTGTTTAGGGTACTAAATGATCACTTTGCATGCTTACCAGTTATAAATGTTTGTGTTAACAAACACCCACTATCAAAAGAAGGTGATTGACGAAGACTGAGGATAGAAGTAATCTGTGAATAGGAAATAAATATTCACAAAGCATTTTGGGGAAAGGTGTACTTTACCAAAAGCCAGCAAGAGCAGTGGCTTGGGAGCACAGTCCTGGACTTTTGGATAGGTTTACAGTAAAAAGCCATGAATTTCCTCCTATGAAGTAGGCCAAGGAGGAAGGAGGAAGTAGTTGGTTGTCCCTGAATAGTGGGAAAGTAGCAAGTATTTCGTGTCCCCTGATGCCTTTATTGTTCCAGTGGCCCTGTCCTGTCTGGCAGGTCAGTATTTTAGAATGCAGGAAGCACATCTGGCTTAGACCTTTAACATTTTACCCCCTGGTTGCCCACGTATCACCTCTAACTGTGAACACTCGCCAAGAGAAGAGACATTTTCATTCAGTTACAGCCTGATTTCCCTGTGTTCCATAGATAAAACGAATTGTGTCTTCAGTTAGAAGTCTTCCTATCTAGTTCTATATGATAACCAAAAGCAACAGAGGTGCTTCTTATACGGTGCTTTATTTTCCTTTTGAAACCTGTGGCTTCTAGGGGCAGTGTTACACACTCACACAGAGGTCCTTCATTCCAGCTTTCTGAGGGTTTTTTATATATATATAAATTGTTTTTGACAGTTTTAAAGGAAGTGCATTTTCATTTTTTTCAGGTACAGTTTTGGCTAACCCTCCTTCCATATCTCCTTCTTCCTTTCCCTAGTTGCTTTTTAACCACCAGTATTTCTGACCCCACTTTCAGAGCCCATATACTTTACTCCCTATCCTCTTTATGGTTTCCACTACCCCGCCAGCTCCCTAACAACTATTATTAAATGTGTCCGGTATCCTAAATTCCTACGGAAATTTAAATTAAAAACATTTTTGAGATTCTATCTCATCTCATTCATAATGGCTGTGATCAAGAAGACAAATGACAACTAATGCTGGCAAGGCTGTAGAGAGAGATAAACTGGTACAGGCTCTATGGAAATCAGTGTGGGGCTTTCTCAGAACACTAAAGCTAGAATAAACCACATCACCTAGGTGAAGCACTCCTGACAGACTGTCTCCTAAGACAGAGGTCCCTGTACATCCCTGCCCATTGCTGATTTAGTCAAAATAGCTAGGAAATGGAATCAGCCTAACTATCCATCAGTGGCTGAATGGACTTTGAAAAATCTGGTACATGTGTACAACAGGATTCTACCCCACTAGAAAGAAAAGAGAAATTATGAAATTTGCATTAAAATGAATGGAATTGGAAAATATTATACTGAGCAAGGGAGGCCAGGCCCAGAAAGACAAACACCATATGTTTGTTCTCATGTGTAGATGCTAGCTTTGAATTTTTAGATTTATGTGTTTGAGTAAGAGTGTGAGTCTGTAAAGGCCAGGAAGCAAGAAAGGAACAGATGTACTTTCAAAGAGCATATTCCCTTGGCTACCCTCTTCTCCCTGACCTCCTCCCACCCCCCTCCGCTTCGTGTTTCCTCTCAACCTTGCTCTCTTCTGCGAGAATCCACACAACTGTTCTCTACAGTGCTGTTTTAAATAGCAACGTGTGCTGTGTGTCTTCTAATTACACCACATCCTCACCAACACTTGGCATACCCAGTTGTGATGGTACTCACTCTATTCTATGTTTAATATTGTCTTGCATTTTAACTTGTATTTGAGAAGGATTAATGGTGTTGAGGAGCTTTAGAGCAGTTTACTCTCCTTCCTATATATCTGCTTTGGTGAAGAATCTGCCTGAGTGTTTCGTAATTTTAATGGTTTTGGTTTTCATATTGGATTTTGAAGATTCTTTAGCTATTCTGGATACTAGTCTTTTGTGAGATTTGCTCTTTTAAAATATCTTCCCCAGTCTGAGACTCATCTTCTCACCATCTTAGCAGTGACACTTAAAGATAAGAACCTTATCGTTGTTGTTGTTTTGTTTTGTTTTGTTTTTTAATGATGTCCAATATATCTTCCCCCCCCCAGATCATGTATTTGTGATCTTTTTAAAGAAAATTATATCTAATTCAAAGCCTGCAAATATTCACCCTTTTATTTTAGAAATGTTATTGGTTGCCCTTTATATGTGATGGTGATATTCGGTTTGAGGTCATGATGGTTAAACTTCATTGTTAGTTCGACTAGCTTGGGAATCATCTAGAAGACACACCTTGGTGTTTCACAAATGTTTAATTCAGTAGGGAACACCTACTCTGAAGATGGTGTGTAATACAGCAAGAAGAGGAAGCTATCTAAGGTCCCAACATTCATCTCTCTCTGCTTCCCGATTTTGGATACAATATGAATACACTTCCTCATCCTTCCCCACCATGATAGACTGCATCACCCCAAATCCAGAGCCAAATAAACTCATCTTTCCGTGTTGATTGCTATTTACTTTGCCACAGCAATGGAACAACAAACAATACATCAGTAGTCTGTATTTTTCAGCTACTGTGAAAGAAGTTTCTTTGAAGTCTCCATTTTCACTAGTCTGGTGCTTGGTTTTAGAGATGCAATTGTATTTCACATCCATTAACTGTATATCCTCACTAAGTTCATTTATTATTGTGAGTAGGTTTTTTTTTTTTTTTTGAGATTCCATGGTTTTATATAGACAGTTGTTTGGCTTACATGTTAAACATCCCCAGCTAGTAACACACTTTGGGAATGTTCTTGAAGATTTAGGAGGCAGGGCCTAATTGAAGGAAGTAGGTCACTAGGCACCAAGAAGTCTTAACAGAGGAAAATCAAATGGTTGAGAAATGCTTAATGAAATGTTCAACATTCTTAGCCATGAGGGAAATGCAAATCAAAACTACTTTGAGGTTTCTTTTTAAACCAGCCAGGATGGCAAGATCAACACTAAAAGTGGCAGACAGCACATGGTGAGAAAGATGCGGAACAAGGAGAATGTGCTTTTGTTGCTGGAGGAGTCTCAAATGTATATTGCCACTATTGAAATCAGTACAGTGGTTCCTCGGGAATCTGGGAATAGATATGCTTCAAGATATAGCTGTACCACTCTTGGCCATGTACCCAAAGGACTCTACATCCTACTGCAAAGACATTTGCGCAAACATGTCCATTGCTGCTTTGTTTATAATAGCTGGAAATTATAAACAACTTAGATATCTACCAATGGACAAGTGCATAAAGAAAATATTTAGCTGTTGAGTCTTCAATAATCAAGATACAATCCATATAACCACAGAGGTTAGGTACAGGGTAAGAGACTGGGAAGGGGGCATGGGGGTGTTTGATCTCCCTCAGAAGGGGAAATAAAAATAGATATTTACAGAAGGATGGGGGTAAGTGGACTGGACTAGGAGGATCTAATGTGAGCTTTTGCCTGACTGTTAGACAAGAGCTTCCAACGCAATAAGGAATGAAAATTTCTTGACAACAATATTTCCATCCTGTTTTCACCTTAGTATGGGGGCACTTAGCCTTTCACCTTTAATATTATGTTCATTGGAAGTTTTTATAAGAAGCCTTTGATATATTAAGGAACTTCTTGTCTTTTTCTAGTGTGACCAAAAACAGAGTTGGATTTTCTTCAAACATGTTCTTACATGTATTTACTGAGGTATCATTTTCTTTTTGTTTTTGTTGTTGTTGTTGCTTATGTAAAGAAATACATCAATTGACACTGAGCTCCTGAGATCAACATCACTTCATCCTGTGTATTGTACTCTTTGTGAATTATTGGATTTTTTAAAAAGTTTGCTTATTATTTCCCCATGCATTTCAATGATATATATTAGGTTTTCTTTTGTTGTGATATATATGTTTGATTTGGGTAGAAGCGTTAGTCTCAGAAATTCACTGCCCCTTTAATTTTCTTGTATAGTGTTACTACAATATATCTTTTTCTTAAGTACTTAATTGCATTTGCTGAGCCACCTGAGAGTGGATATTTCTGTTTAAAATTGCAAGTTACATCTATTTATCAAGCAGATATAGAACTATTCTGGAGTGACAAGTATTAGTTTAGAATTTTCAAAAACATTCATGTGAAGGCAGAACATTCAGCATAGTGATGAAAGTTCATAGTGTTGTGTTGTACAATTGAAATATGTTAAGAGGACTGTTCTAAATGTTCTCACCATACACAGGAGACAACATGGAAGGTGATGGATATCTCTATTAGTTTATTGTAGTAACTATCCCAACATCTAGCTATATAAAGTGATAGAAGATAGAAATATAATAGATAAATGATAAATGGATAGATAGATAGATAGATAGATAGATAGATAGATAGATAGATAGATAGATAGAGATGATTGATAGATGATAGATGGAAAATATATAGTAGATAGATAATATAGATAGATGATAAATAATAGAGACTGATGATGGTATATAAGATAGTAGATAAGTAGTAAATAGATGATGGATAGATATATAAATGATAGATGATAGATGGTAGGTAGACAATAAACATAGATGATAGATTAATAGATGATTGATAGATATATAGATGATAGATAGATAGATAAGTAGCAGATAAATAAATAGATAATATACATAGATGATTGATAGATATATATGATAGATAGCAGATAGATAAATAGATAATATACATAGATGATTGATATATAGATGATAGATAGGTAGTAGATAGATAATATACATAAATGATTGAACGATATATAGATGATAAAGGATAGATAGTAGATAGATAGATAGATAGATAGATAGATAGATAGATAGATAGATAATATACATCGATGATTGATATATAGATGATAGGTAGTAGATAGATAATATACATAAATGATTGATCGATATATAGATGATAAAGGATAGATAATAGATAGATAGATAGATAGATAGATAGATAGATAGATAGATAGATAGATACTCACTGGGCATGTTTGTCAATGATTAATTCTTTTTTTTTTTATTTCCTGTATCTGAAAACATGCCTTCAGTTTGAAGAATACTTTTGCTAAATATAATTCTTACTTAACAGTTTTTTTCTATCAGGAGCTGCAAAAATATTCTCTCAGTGCCTTCTCAGTTGCATGGTTTGAGTCTAATATCTGCCTCATCCATGTTCCTTGTACACAACATGAATATGGCTTCTCTTGAGAGCATTCAGATGTTCTTATCACTGGTTATGAACTAACTATTAAGTGTACATCTTGCTTTGTTCATTTCTTATGGTTAGAATTAGTTGCTATTTAATAGTTTTACTATCAAATTCAGAGTATATTTGGTATCATCATCATCTGTTCCCTCATCACACAGTATCATATCATATCTCATTACATATCTTTAGGCACATTAAAGTGGTTCTGCTCTTACTCTTTCCTTCTTTTCCTTGCAGCCTCTCAATGTTTCCTCACAGGTGGCTTCCACTGCTCTGTTCTCAAGTTCACTGTTTCTTCCTTCTGTACATTTTTGGATCATTGGATCATTAGTCGTCTCTGTATGCATTTCAGGATTTGTCTACATTCTTGATTTGGGGTATATATACATATAAATATACGTATACATATACATATATTTCTGTATCTACTTATTTTAAACACATGGAAAAGGTGTTTTGGAATTCTGGGATGATTTTAAGGTGCATCAGGTCTGAGTATCATTTGATTGGTTAATTGTTCTCTTTCATATTAATTTGAATATCTAATGGTATTTTTATGAAATTTTTCTTCTGCTGAGAAATAGATATTTATTTTCATAACTATTCTTGGGTTTTGTTTTGTGTATTACTACTTAGAAATTATTTTATCCTTTCCAGTTTTATGTTTATGACATAGTACATGGTCCTGTGCATTGCTCAATCTAGGGTGAATTAAAGTTCACTGTTGATTCCAGAGTCTCCTAGGTTTTCTTTTGATTTGTGAGTTTTTGCCGTGTGAATAATGGAGACAGCCAACATCTTAAGCCCTTAGTACACACAAGCACTACTACTTCATCCTTTCAAATGTCCTTCCTTGCCCAGAAAATCCCCTCACACACTGGTGCTCATTTCTAGTTTCTAAATACGAGGACAGCCTAGTTGATCTTGTATATCTCTGCTACTCCATCTGACCGTCCAGGAGACAGTCAACTTTTCTCAAGATTCCCCTTCCTGCCTCCACAGCTGAGCCACTCTTATAGCATTAGTGTGGGAATGTCATGCAGGTTTTCCACATATTCTGCTCCCTGTGCCTCAGTGGCAACTGTCCTTCATTGTATGACACACATTGTCTTCAGAAGAGTTTTCGAAATATGTCACAGGTTTTGCTTTTCATCTTTGAAGAAGGTAAGATCCTCTTGTTACTCCATCTTGGGTCAAAGCTGAGATTCCCTCCCCCACCCCGACCCCTTTTTAACTATTTAATTCAGGTCAAAACAGAAGTACCTGAGTTCAGATCCCTAGAACTGACATAAAATCTGGGTGGTGGCACATGACTGACTGTAGTCCTAGCTCTAGAGATGCAGGACAGGGAAATCTTTGAAGTTTGCAAGTCAGACAGTCTAGTGAATGAGTAGCCTCTCGAGCTTAACTGCACAGAAAAAAATTGTTCTGTTGTATAAAGTCTTTGAGATTTGAAATCCTATTTAGGACTGCCTTAGTTAGGCTTTTACTGCTGTGAACAGACACCATGACCAAAGCAGGTCTTATAAAGGACAACATTTAATTGGGGCTGGCTTGCAGGTTCAGAGGTTCAGTCTAGTATCATCAAGGTGGGAATATGGCAGCATCCAGGCAGGCATGGTACAGGAGGATCTGAGAGTTCTACACCTTCATCTGAAGGCAGCTAGAAGCATACTGACTCCTAGGCAGCTAGGACAAGGTTATTAAAGCCTACACACACAAAGCCACACCTAACAAGGCTACACCTTCCAACAGTGCCCTTCCCTTAGCCAAACATATAAACTAGCACAAGGACCCTTTTGAAATCATTGTACCCTGTTGGGGGCCGTCCAAGTTCGCCCCTAGAACAGACTAGGTTCCCCAGAAGGCGGACTGGGGCTGGGAGACTAGATGGGAGAGAAATGAAAACACTGAGTCAGTTCTCTGGTCAAAACATGTCTGAATCTTTACTGAAAAGTCTCTCTTGGTTCCTTGAGGAAAAACTCCGCCCCCCGCCCCCCAGTCAGTTCTGCGCATGCCAGGAATGTGGCAGGAAGTCCAAAGCACTGTGGAAAACAGGTGAACTGGACTAGGCACAGGTAACAGATTCCTGAGAAAGGAAGAGGCATTTAGCAGGACAAAGGAAGCCAGCCTAGCTGCAGAGCTAAGCTGTATGTGGCCTGCCTTCAGAGGTATCAAGTCTGAACTCCCAGCCTGGAGCCAGCATGGGGGAAGGGAGACCACAGTACCCCAGCTAAATAGCTTGTGTAAAGACACACACACACACACACACACACACACACACACACACACACACTTCCTCCTTCACACTGAAGACCCCTCACACTGGATGGTTTTATACCCTAGAAGTCATTTTCTGTCTTCTTTGGTGTCTGTGGCTTATGATGAGTTGATCTGTTCAAACTATATCACTGCATCCCATCTTGTGTATATGAGAAAAAGAAGACCCTGAAATTTAATGCTCGGCACTCAGAGGCTGGGAGCTCCTTAGCCCACCCAGGCCACTGCTGCCTCCGCGGGTGGATTTTCTTCTGAGCTACTCTGTATCCACTACTTCTATTGCCTCCTAAATGAAAGCTGCTACAAAATGGCAAGTGCACCCAACCATTAGGTTGTAAACAGGAGAATACTTTCCTCTTTAACAGAAAGTAACTGGAGACGAGAGCCTTTTTGTCTGTTTGTATAAAGACCTAAAATTGCACGTTAATGAGAAATAAAATGCCACTGTTTTAGCTTACTGTAAACTAGATGTACAATAAATACAGAATTCAGTTTATTTCAGCAAAACTGTATTAGCAGCTAAGAGGCTGGAGGGCCTAGGAGACAACCCGAGGGGTGTGTTGAGTGTGAGCATGCGTCCAGTGCTACCCAGGAGTGCCACTCCTGCCAGATTTGTCATTGTATGAAAAACTAGAAAACTTACAAGTCATTAGGAAAATTTATTTATTTTTTTAAAAGTGGACAGTGTTTATGACTACAGGGCAGATTTTTAGTGATGTGGGGGACTTCATGATCTCTGGGGACAAATGAACTTCTTTTGGACCCCACAACATCAACACCTCTAAAACCTCACAATGTGAACAGCAAGGGCTCTTCAATCCATCAGAGCTGTAGTGTTTAGATGTGTTGTTAACTGTTCATACATTCTGCTTAATGAGGTCCAGTAAAGGATGGGGGGAGCAGAATTCTACTTACAGTGAAGTTAGACTAAATTTCTGTCAATAAATCCTGTTTTCCTGTGGACCAGTTACCGACCATGCAAATTTTACTGTATGAAGGTGAGTGAGGTGTTTTAGGCACAATCACCTGCTTTTGTATCACTTGATGACAAATGCAATTATGCACATTGTCATGTTCAGTACGTACACTGAGGGGAAGTCACATATATCTCAGATTCCTTGTGCGTTTAACTCTGAGCCAGTCTCTGGTCATTGCGTGTTCAGGAGCCTCTACTGTTGCCATATTTAGTTCACCACACAACTAGTTACACAACCCCATGTGGAGTCGGGACCACGGTTTCAAACGCTGTTCCAGATATAGTCTTACTATCAGGAGAGTTGTGTGACTTGACACAATCATGAGGCTATGATGCCAAGACCATGATGCTTGGTATGTGTGCCTCTGTGTATGCATGGGGCAGTGAACTTACCTGTGTGGAGACATACAGAGGCCAGATCTTGTCATCTGGATGCCTTCTGTAGTCACTTCTCTACCTTCCCATCTGAGACAAGGTCCCTCAGAGACCCTGAGTTCACCCATTTGCTTAGATTGCCTGTCTACCCCCACACTGGCATCAATTGTAGCCATGCCTTGATTTACACATGAGTTCTAGTGATCCAAATTTATGTTCTCCTGTCGGGACAGTAAGCAGTTTCCCAACTAAGCCAATGACCAAATTAAAATAGAATTTTTAGCCATAGAATCTAAGGTGTTAATCTCCAGTGAATGTCCACAAATGCTTTCCAGTCAAGGAGCTAAACCTGAATCACTGGGGTTACATTGGGGCTGCTCTTAAACACTTTATATCCAGATGCTGAGTTCTGTACCCCAAGACCAGGTTGCAGTCTAGATGTAGGCATTGTATTGATCAATGTGCTACAATGAATGTTCCCCCAAAATCTCTGACTGAGTAATAAAAAGCTAGAACTTGTGACTGGGCGGGAGAGATAGGACTGTAGAATTTTGGAGAGAGTGAGGGGATATCAGGAAGTAACTACAAGGAGAAAGAGGAGAGGAAAAGGAGGAGGTCGCCATGAAGCATGATAGATAGGCAACGGGGTTAGACTACTATGAGCATGTAGCCAAGAGAAGCTAGCCCTGGGGACATACATGGAACAGAGCAAGACTCAGATGACAAGTAAGGGGACATTTGTCTGGTTATTAATAGCCTACTCAAGTTAGAATAGCTCAGAAAGTATTTAATGTAAAATGTGATAAGCAGGTAAAAACATACCGTAATAAAGTATTTGAACATCACACTCTGTCATTTGAAAGTGAAAATGGAATATTAAAAAAAAAAATCCCAATTCTGCTACTTTTTCTTTTAGCTTTGCCCCCTTTGCTCATGTCCCACCTGCTGCTGCAGCAGCTGCTGACACCACTGATGATGATGATGATGGTGACAGTGATGATGATGATGGTGACAGTGATGATGATGATGGTGGTGGTGGTGGTGATGATGATGATGATGGTGACAGTGATGAGGATGATGGTGGTGGTGACAGTGATGATGATGATGGTGGTGGTGATGATGATTGATGGAGGTGATGATGATTGATGGAGGTGATGATGATGATGATGATGATGATGATGATATCAGCTTTGACCTTCATACCACAGTAAAAACAGAGGAACACTACCCAGAGACCAAGACCATCTACAGATCAGTAAGGGATTCACGTTTGCTAATTTACCTATTTTCTGTCCGGGGATATTTATATGTTGTTCATTGTCTGAAAACAAGGTGACTTTCAAATAATAAAACATAGTAACTAACAACAGAAGAGATTCTTGTTGCATAAAGATCCAAAAAGAAGAGTTAAAGGGGGGGGGGGGGAGAGCCAGTGTATAGCACGACTCTTACTCAGGGAATGATGTCTTCCTCTGGCCACTCCAAACCTGTAGCAGAGCATATCCAGTCATCTAAACCACTCCTTGCCTTGTCCTAAGCATTAGAAATTCCGAAATGGTTCTTCCTACTTCACAGGGGGTTTATCACAGAAAACTAATTGTTGATCTTCAGATGCCTGCAGGCCAGCAATCTGTGCTACAAGTTTATCCCTTCTAGAGAAAAAAAAAAAATCAGAAAAGGAGGGAGAGACAGGAAGAGACAAGGAGATGGCCGCCACATGAGCATCTGTAACAAGCTAATTGGACCCTTGTGGGCCTCCTAGCAGACACAAAATTAAAACAAACAGAGCTTCTTCTTGCTCACTTTCGACGGTTGCCATGCTGGGCCTATCAGCGGTTCCCCTGCCTCCCCCACCCTTGACCTTCATTTTTAAAGAACCTAATTTATGGGTCTTTCTGAAAGATCACAAGCCAGTGTTCCTCCCAAAAGAATAAAGTATTTTGCCTCGGAACCAGAGACACTGTTAGAAGTTGGTAATTAGTATGACTTGTTAATGGAGTTTGGCTGTGATTAAGCAGTGATTGAGTGTGAGTTTGGTACCTGTCAGTGGGGAAGCCTGGGAGGGTGAGAGACGTTTAATGAGACACCTGTTGTTGGGGCCCACTGGGGTTTGTTGCAGCTGATTGGCACTTGGATGTGGTGGGTAATAAGATGGGGGTGGGGGTGGGCCTTGCAGGTGGCTGGCAACACAGTGAAACCCATCCGTTCTCTTGTGTTCATATCTGGCTACATTTCCAAAAGCTATCTCTCCTTGGCTACAGTCTTCTGTGTGATTAATGTCAAGCCTTTTCTCCCAGTGGGTACATCAGCTTTCCTGAAGGAAAAGGGCCCTGAGGCTTCCCTCCTGACTCATGCTCCTCACTTAAGCCCTGGGCTAGGCAGTGGGCTTATCCAGTCTACCTTTTCCACATGGTATAGTTAGGGAAACTGAGACAAGGTGGGTGAAGTTATATAGTGACTATGTTCACATAGCTACTCCCAGGGCCAGATGCACTGTACTCACTGGAAGCACTTCTGAAACTTCAGAAGGGATCCTAAAGTGTGTTACAGTGCTGATTCTAAAGAGCCCTGGAGCAGGGCACACCGAAGGCTTCCCACCAGCTCTAAGCAGTAGTCAGCTGCAGGCCAGAAACTGGGCATAAGTTAAGTCAAATGTGTAGGACATATTCTTGTATTCAAGTCACAGAGAATTTCTAAAAGAAACAATTGTGGCTTGCTTTATGATCAATACCATCTTGTACATTTTAAGGAAAAGAAAGAAGCGAAATGCATAGAACACCAAAATTTAGAGCCGTAAGCTAGAGACATTCTGGAACACACACAGACATACACAGATACACACATAGACACACACACATACACATGGAAACTCTGGAAATTTGCCAGAAGTCTACTCTCCATACTTACATACTGCCAGAACATGTTCAGGGTTTGGCCACAAGACCATGCTCTATCATAGTTCTGGGAACCCAGTAGCAAGTGTACATTTCTTCTCCTCTGACCATATTTCAGCCACCGAAAGGCCTCTATCCGGCCTTCAGTGCACTTCCTCAGGGTTCCGACCACATTGTTTCTTGGAGAACAAGCAATTCCAACACTGAAAAGAACAATACTATCTCTACGCTAAACCTCCCAGGGAACAAAATACCTGAACAACAGGACAATTTCAGATGTCTTCAGTACCTGATACTGCTAGTAAAACTATTTGATTATAAAACTATTTGAATAATTTGTAGTAGCATAAAAGCAATTTTTTAAAATAAAAAAGCAACTATGTCTGAACCGTCTACAGCTCACTGGGGTTCTGTTTAGAGTTTCCACAGGGCTTCCTTGTTTCTTGACTTCCTTAGATGGAGACGTCTGTATTGAAGAAAATATGGTTCTAAGTTAATCATTTATCAAGTATGGTCTCCTTGGGTGAATTTTCATCATGTCCAATTTACTTTTCTTTTTAACTGCTTTTTTTTTACATTTCTTGATTGATTGATTGATTGATTGATTGATTGATTGATTGACAGGTGTGTGAATGCCATGGCAGACCTGTAGAGGACAGAGAATGATTTGGGGAAATTATTTCTTCCCTTTCATTTTGTGAATCCGGGAGGGTGGACCTCCCCAGGCTATCAGGACTTGTAGATTGTACCTGTTGGGCCATCACATTGCCCATCAGTTTATTTTTACAAAAAAATTAAATAGTTGGATGATGCAGGCAATGCTCTTTTGAATGTCACTGAAAAGTAATTGTCATACTTTAATGACAACAAAAGACAAGTTTCAGAGACTGAGTTCTTTAGTTTCAGTGTCTTTGTTAATACCTGTGGTCCTAACATCCATCACAGTATGAGCTCTCTAGGTGGTCATTCACATCACCTGGCATTTCCTATGGAAACTATGTTTTCAGCTACTGGAAGAACATCAGATTGGTCTCTCCAAGGGGATTTGGTGTATTTTTTAGGGAACAGGAGAACAAAGGGTGGCTGCATGAAAGAAGCTTTTTGGAGAGGCAGATAAGACTTACCAGGACTTTGGTTTTGAACTGTTAAAAATTTCAAGTCCCTGAGGGGCACAAGTCTTTTCCCGTGGGCGCCAGCACCAGGTTACCTTGGGCACAGAGTCAATGGATACCCCTATGGTCCATAGAGGAATATCCATGCAATCTTGGGACCACTGCTGAGCGGAACACAACTTCTGTTCCAATCCAATCACTCGGGACCTGAGACAGCATTACAGAAGCAGAAGGTCGGCCAGATCAGGGGCACAAGTCCCTTCCAGTCAGCACCAGCACCAGGTCACCATGGGTGTGGTGTCCGTAGACACCCTCACGGTCCCTAGAGGACTCTCCACACTTCATGGGACCACTGAGCAGACAGCTCCATGCTCCTCAAAGGAGACAACATTCCCAGGCACTATAACATGGCCAGGATCTTAGGACAACAGTATCCCAGGATAAGAGGAACTGGGTCACATCAGTATTTCAGGGTCTTGAAATTTCTCAGTGGAACTTGACTGCCAAGAGCTCAGACACACCCAGAATATCAGGTTCACAGGAGCCCACAATCAAAGGATGACAGTGACAGCTGGACTCTGAAGAGTCCAGAATCAACTGGGATTATAAGAAGGGCAGGCTCCAATCAGATATATTGAGGACAGCAAGCACTTGAGATAATCAGATGGCAGGAGGCAAACATAAGAACAGAAGCAACAGAAACCAAGGTTACTTGGCATCATCAGAACCCAACTCTCCCACCATGGCAAGTCCTGGAAGCACCATCACACCAGAAATGCAAGACATGGATCTAAAGTCACTTCTCATGATGATAGTAGAGGACTTTAAGAAGGAAATACAGGAAAACACAGGAAAACAACTAGAAGCATTTAAAGAGGAAAGACAAAAATCCCTTAGAGAGTTTCAGTAAAACAATACCAAACAGGTGATGGAAATGAACAAAACCATCTAGGATCTAAATATGGAAGAAGAAACAATAAAGAAAACCCAAAAGGAAATAACTCTGGAGATAGAAACCATAGGAAAGAAAGCAGGAACCATAGATAAGAGCATCAGCAACAGAATACAAGACATGGAAGAGAGAATCTCAGGTGCAGAAGATTCCATAGGGATCATGGAGACAACAATCAAAGAAAACGCAAAATGCAAAAAGATCCTAACTTAAAACATCCAGGAAATACAGGACACAATGAGAATACCAAACCTAGGGATAATAGGAGTAGATGAAAATGAAGATTTTCAACTTAAAGGGTCAGCAAATATTTTCAACAAAATTATAGAAGAAAACTTTCCATACCTAAAGAAAGAGATGCCCATAAACATACAAGAAGCCTACAGAACTCCAAATAGACTGGACCAGAAAAGAAATTCCTCCTGGCACATAATAATTAGAACAACAAGTGCCTAAATAAAGACAGAATATTAAAAGCAGTAAGGGAAAAAGGGCAAGTAACATATAAAGGCAGGCCTATTAGAATTACTCCAGACTTCTCACCAGAGACTATGAAAGCTAGAAGATCATAGACAGATGTTATACAGACACTAAGAGAACACAAATGCCAGCCCAGGTTAAGATACCCAGCAAAACTCTCAATTACCATAGAGGGAGAAACCAAAGTATTCCATGACAAATTCAAATTCACACAATATCTTTCCACGAATCCAGCCCTTCAAAGGATAATAACAGAAAAACACCAATACAAGGACGGAAACTCTGCCCTAGAGAAAGCAAGAAAGTAATCCTTCAACAAACCTAAAAGAAGACAGCCACAGGAACAGAATCCCAAACAATAATGACAGGAAGCAAGAATTACTTTTCCTTAATATCTCTTAATATCAATGGACTCAATTCCCCAATAAAAAGAGGTAGACTAACAGACTGGTTACACAAACAGGACGCAACATTTTGCTGCTTACAGAAAACACACCTCAGGAAAAAAAGACAGAAACTACTTCAGAGTGAAAGGATGGAAAACAATTTTCCAAGCAAACATTCTGAAGAAAAAAGCTGGCGTAGCCATTCTAATATGGAATGAAATTGACTTTCAACCCAAACTTATCAAAAAAGACAAGGAAGAGCACTTCATACTCATCAAAGGTAAAAATCTTCCAAGAGGAACTCTCAATTCTGAATATCTATGCTCCTAATGCAAGGGCAGCCACATTCATTAAAGAAACTTTAGTAAAGCTCAAAGCACACATTGCACCTCACACAATAATAGTGGGAGACTTCAACACCCCACTCTCATTAATGGACAGATCCTGGAAACAGAAACTAAACAGAGACACAGTGAAATTAACTGAAGCTATGAAACAAATGGATTTAATAGATATCTACAGAACATTTTATCCTAAAACAAAAGGATATACCTTCTTTTCAGCACCTCATGGTACCTTCTCCAAAATTGACCATATAATTGGCCACAAAACAGGCCTCAACAGATACAAAAATATTGAAATTGTCCCATGCATCCTATCAGATCACCATGGACTAAGGCTGATCTTCAATAACAACATAAATAAAAGAACGCCAACATTCACATGGAAACTGAACAATACTCTACTCAATGATACCTTGATCAAAGAAGAAAATAAAGACTTTTTTGGAGTTTAATGAAAATGAAGCCAGGACATACCCAAACTTATGGGACACAATAAAAGCATTCCTAAGAGGAAAACTCATAGCTCTGAGTTCCTCCAAAAAGAAACTGGAGAGAGCATACACTAGCAGCTTGACAGCACACCTAAAAGCTCTAGAACAAAAGGAAGCAAATTCACCCAAGAGGAGTAGATGGCAGGAAATAATCAAACTAAAGGGCAAAATCAACCAAGTAGAAACAAAAAGAACCATTCAAAGAATCAATCAAACCAGGAGCTGGTTCTTTGAGAAAATCAACAAGATAGATAATCCCTTAGCCAGACTAACTAGAGGGCACAGTGACAGCATCCTAATTAACAAAATCAGAAATGAAAAGGGAGACATAACAACAGATCCTGAGGAAATCCAAAACATCATCAGATGCTTCTACAAACAGCTATACTCAACAAAACTGGAAACCCTGGATGAAATGGACAAATTTCGAGACAGATACCAAGTGCCAAATTTAAAGCAGAATCAGATTAATGACCTAAACAGTTCTGTATCCCCTAAAGAAATAGACACAGTCATTAATAGTCTCCCAACCAAAAAAAGCCCAGGACCAGATGGGTTTAGTGCAGAGTTCTATCAGACCTTCAAAGAAGACCTAATTACAGTTCTTCTCAAACTATTCAACAAAATAGAAACTGAAGGTACTCTACCCGATTCATTCTATGAAGCCACAATTACTCTGATACCTAAAACCAAATAAAGACACAAGATAGAGAACTTCAGACCAATTTCCCTTATGAATATGGATGCAAAACTACTCAATAAAATTCTCGCTAACCGAAATTAAGAACACATCAAAACAATCATCCATCATGACCAATTAGGCTTCATCCCAGGAATGCAGGGATGGTTGAATATACGGAAATATCAACATAATCCACTATATATGTAAACTCAAAGATAAAGGCCACATGATTATCTTGTTAGATGTTGACAAAGCATTTGAGAAAATCCAACACCCATTCATGATTAAAGTCTTGGAAACATCAGGAATTCAAGGCCCATACCTAAACATAATAAAAGCAATCTACAGCAAACCAGTAGCCATCATCAAAATAAATGGAGATAAGCTGGAAGCAATCCCACTAAAGTTAGGCCACTTTCTCTCTACCTATTCATTATAGTATTTGAAGTCCTAGCCAGAGCAATTTGACAATAAAAGGTGGTCAAGGGGATACAAATTGGAAAGGAAGAGGTCAAAATATCACTATTTGCAGATGATATGATAGTATATATAAGTGACCCCTAAAACTCCACCAGAGAACTCCTAAACCTGATAAACAGCTTTAGTGCAGTAGTTAGATATAGAATTAACTCAAACAAATTGATGGCCTTTCTCTACACAAAGGATAAATGGCCTGAGAAAGAAATTAGGGAAACAACACCCTTCATAATAGTCAAAAATAAAATAAAATATCTTGGTGTGACTCTAACTAAGGAAGTGAAAGATCTGTATGATAAGAACTATATGTTTCTGAAGAAAGAAATCCAAGAAGATCTCAGAAGATAGAAAGATCTCCCATGCTCATGGATTGGCAGGATCAATATAGTAAAAATGGCTATCTTGCCTAAAGCAATCTTCAGATTCAATGCAATTCCCATCAAAATTCCAATTCAATTCTTCAATGAATTTGAAAGGGCAATTTGCAAATTCATCTGGAATAACAAAAAACCTAGGATAGCAAAAACTCTTCTCAACAATAAAAGAACCTCTGGTGGAATCAGCATGCATGACCTCAAGCTGTACTACAGAGCAATTGTAATAAAAAAAAAAAATTGAAAAAAAACTGCATGGTACTGGTACAGCAACAGACAAGTAGATCAATGGAATAGGATTGAAGACCCAGAAATGAACCCACACACCTATGATCTTTGACAAGGGAGTTAAAACCATCCAGTGGAAAAAAGACAGCATTTTCAACAAATGGTGCTGGCACCACTGGTGGTTATCATGTAGAAGAATGGGAATTGATCCATTCTTATCTCCTTGTACTAAGGTCAAGTCTAAGTGGTTCAAGGACCTCCACATAAAACCAGAGTCACTGAAACTTATAGAGGAGAAAGTGAGGAAAAGCCTCGAAGATATGGGCACTGGGAAAAAAATTCCTGAATAGAACAGCAATGGCTTGTGCTGTAAGATCGAGAATTCATAAATGGGACCTCATAAAGTTGCAAAGCTTCTGTAAGGCAAAAGATACTGTCAATAAGACAAAAAAGGCCACCAACACATTGGGAAAGGATCTTTACCAATACTAAATCAGATAGGGGACTAATATCTAAAATATATAAATAACTCAAGAAGGTGGACTCCAGAAAATCAAATAACCCCATTAAAAAATGGGGCACAAAGCTAAACAAAGAATTCTCAACTGGGAAATACCAACTGGCTGAGAAGCACCTGAAAAGATGTTCAACATCCTTAATCATCTGGGAAATGCAAATCAAAACAACCTTGAGATTCCACCTCACACTAGTCAGAATGGCTAAGATCAAAAATTCAGGTAACAGCAGATGCTGGCAAGGATGTGCAGAAAGAGGAACACTCTTCCATTGCTGGTGGGATTTCAAGCTTGTACAACCACTCTGGAAATCAGTCTGGGGTTCCTCAGAAAATTGGACATAGTACTACCGGAGGATCCTGCAATACCTCTCCTGGGCATATATCCAGAAGATGTTCCAACTGGTAATAAAGACACATGCTCCACTATATTCATAGCAGCCCTATTTATAATAGCCAGAAGCTGGAAAGAATGCAGACATCCCTCAACAGAGGAATGGATACAGAAAATGTGGTACATTTATACAATGGAGTACTGCTCAGTTATTAAAAACAATGAATTTATGAAATTCCTAGGCAAATAGATGGATGTGGAGGTTATCATCTAGAGTGAGGTAACCCAATCACAAAAGAACTCACATAACCTGTACTCACTGATAAGTGGATATTAGCCCAGAAACTTCGAATACCCAAGATACAATTTGCAAAACACATGAAACTCAAGAAGCACAAAGACCAAAGTGTGGACACTTCGTCTCTTAGAATTAGGAACAAAACACACAAGGAAGGAGTTGCAGAGATCAAGTGTGGAGCTGAGACAAAAGGATGAACCTACCAGTGACTGCTGCAGCCTGGGATCCATCCCATAATCAGCCACCAAAAGCAGACATTTTTGCATATGCCAGCAAGATTTTGCTGAAAGGGGCCTGATATAGCTATCTCGTGTGAGGCTATGCCGGTGCCTGACAAACACAGAAGTGAATGCTCACAGTCATCTATAGGATGGAACACCGGGTTCCCAATGGAGGAACTAGACAAAGTACCCAAGGAGCTGAAGGGGTCTGCAACCCTATAGGTGGAACAACAATATGAACTAACCAGTACCAGAGCTCGTATCTCTAGCTGCATATGTAGCAGAAGATGGCCTAGTCAGCCATCATTGGGAAGAGAGGCCCCTTTGTCTTGCAAACTTTATATGCCCCAGTACAAGGGAATGCCAGGACCAAGAAGTGGGAGTGGTTGGATAGCATTTGAAATGTAAATGAAGAAAATATCTAATAAAAAAATTGGGAAAAAAACTTTCAAGTCCCAAAGGTGCCACATCTGAAGGATCTGCATGAGAAAGGGCTATGCAGGTGTCTTCCAGCGGAGCAAACAGCCAAAGCAGCAGCAGACACTCTGGGGAGGGAATTCGCTTCCTGCCAAGTGTTAGGCATGCAGCTGGAGAACAGTGGCTTCCTTTGGGGTTCTCAGTTCCTTGGTGCATGTTCTACTCTGCTTTCGGTTGCTCTGATAAAGACCATGATCAAAGGCAACTTAGGGAGGGAAGGGTTTATTTGGCTTACATGTTCATGGTCACGGGCTATCTATCACTGAGGGAACTCAGGGAAGCAACTCAAGCAGGCATCTGGAAGCAGTGACCATGGAGGAACGCTATTTACTGGCTTATTCTCCAAGGCTTGCTCAGCCTTCTTGCTTATACAACCAGGGGTCACCTGCCCAGGAGTGAAACCATCCACAGTGGATAGAGCCCTCCCACATCAATGATCAATCAAGCAAATGCTTATAGGCTGGAACATTTGGTATTGATGTTCTCCTCCCCGAGGAAGACTTTCTTCCACTCTCAGCATCCCTTACTTGTCTCTTCTACTGTGTGTGGTATTGAGTCCTCCTACGTTCCCCATACCCACCCCAGCCATCCACCTTAACCTACCTATTGCTGTTTTCCTCATTCAACTCATGTTTAGTTTACGTTGGTGAGATTTTATGGATGTAGCTTCTGACATTCCTAGGAGACACAATGTCACAGCAAACTCCCTGTTCTCTGGCTCTTAAAAATATTCTGCCTCCCTCTTCCAAAATTATCCCTAAGCCTTAGCCTGTATACTAGATATTTCCACTGGGAGTGGGCTCCATGACTGCGTTTTGATTGGAAGTGGACTCCATGACTGAGTTTTGATTGGTTGTGGTCTTCTGTAACAGTCTCCATCTGTTGAAAAGAGAAGTTTCCTTGATTAGGGATCTGACCGATATGACTGTATAAACAGGAGGAGAACATGCACAGTAGACATGCTAAAGTGGATTGAAAAGCCCACAAGGCCTCAACCCTCTCTAATGAACTTAGATAAACTAAGGAACGCTAGGAGTGGAAGAAACAGACTTCCCCACATATGCTAAAAATATAAAATAAAAATAAAAAGTCTCTCTAAAGAAACAAATCAGTCTCCTAAAGTGCCTTTGACTACATTGTGTTCTTATGGGAAACCATCAAAAAGAAAGTAATTGCGGGATAAGAGGAACTTGAACCTAGGGCCCATGGCTTGTCCCTTTGCCCCTAGTGATGGGCATGATACTTCACAATGATTCCTGGACAAAATAGGACTTAATAGGACAAAATAGGCCATGGAACTGCCCAAAGAAAGGCAATTTCTGTGGTTGTCACAGGTTTCCTTACACATCCCATAAGGAAGAGGCAGTGATCTATTTCTAACATACACCAAAAGAGTATCAGCTCAAGGCCCTGGAACAATTCCCAGGAAAGCATCCTGTAAGGGAGGGCCAGCATACACTGGGTGCTTGCTGTTCTCTGAGCTTTACACAGAGCAGCTATGCAAATTTCTCTTTCCTTGGTCCCTAATGAGAGGGACTTTCAGGTACGGGGATGCCTTTTCCAGTGTTCATTCCATTTCAGTTCCATGCAGAATGGAACCACAGTCCTAAAGTCACAAATCCCTGGGCAGCAAGGTTAGAAGGTGCTGATGCAAAGGATCTAAATGAAGAGAAAGATCACTCCTCCCAACTTGATAAGGCATGTCCATCACTGATTATAACACCCACAGAGGCAGAGTTCAAGAGAGGAAGAGCTGTTAGAGACACACTGGAGAGAGTCCTACAGAATGCAGGCAAACCAAGGGAAGCTCCACAGATGGGCCCCAAACCAAAGACAATGCCATCCACACAGCCGAGTGAGCTTTTGACCTGGCAAGCCCATTTGTCTACATGTGTCCAAGTGCTCACCATGATTGTTAGCCATATCAAATTACATTCTATCACATACTTCCTGATCCAGAGTTTGGCTATAGCTATTCTTAGCTAGTCATTTTTCTTCCTAAAGTTCAATAACTAAAATGTCCTTAAAGGCATCATGCTCAGTATGCATGGGACTGACAGTGACTTACAGTTTGTATTATTAAGTTCTCAGTGTCTGGAATCAGACTACTAGGAACTCTCAAGATGTAGCCTTAACTAGGCTCATCAAGGTGTCTATCAGGGTGTGTACACAGTTATGTCTACACAGGACAGCATAAGTAGAAAGCATCCTATATAAATCAGTCAAGAAGAGTGGGCATGGGTCTCTTAATTTTCACAGATAAGGAATGCTCAGAATCAATGGCTGTATCAGTCCACTAGGAATGCTATAACAAAGTATCACAGAAAACTGGGTGGGCTAAACAGCAGAAGTTGATCTCTCACCATTCAGATTTGACATGCCAGACGAAGTGCTGGTGTTGAGCATCTGAAGCCTTTCTCCTTGGCCTGAAGATGGCTACCTTCGCATCCTCTTATGCTCTATTCTCCATGCATGAAACCTTGGTGTCTACAGGAACACTATTCAAATTGGATTAGAGCCCACCTTAATGGCCTCATTCAAATTCAAATATCTTTTTAAAGCTCTTGCCCCCAAATACAATCTTATTCTTAAGTACCAGGGCTTGCAGCTGCAATATGTAAACTTGGAGGGTGAAGGACACAATTTAGCCCTTACTAGGGGGCATCTACCCTGATTTGTCTGGGACAAATACGGTCACTGTCTCTTTGTCATTCTATTCAAAGTTTCTCTCAAAACCTGACATGGTTTGATGGCTCCTTTCTGTGCTCACTGTAAGAGCTGCAGTATTATTAAACTATCTCAAGGACAGGGGCAGTTTAAACCTTTGCCTATAAGTCAAATCCTTCTGCCTGTGAAGAGCTACGCTTCACAGTTACTCTGCAGGTATGGTGAATTTGTGGCCAATAGGCATAATGTAAGACTAGGCAAAGATGCGTGTGGCTTCTCTTTGGTTTCAGAATGAGGGGTAGACCGGTTTGGATAAATGAGGGAAAAATTAACTTCATCTTCTCATCACCCCTCAATCTAGGTTTTACTGATCATATTTTGTTGTCAATATTTGGCTCTCAAATCACGAACAGATGTAAGCGTCTTGGTGGAATAAGGTACCCAGGATGCCAATCGTGGAGGGCACTCCACTGTGAGTGAGCAGGGGCTCCCTGCCATTATTTGTTCTCACTCCCTCTGGAAAGCACATCAGGACACAGCTTCCTTCACCTGTCAGGGTTTCCCATGTCACACACAGTGAGGTTCCTGTCCTCCTGGAGACCACATGTCGAGGCCTCACTGGGACTACTGCTGTATCATCTGACAGATCACAGCCCATAGATTGCTGGGCTCTGCCTCTGCCAGAAGCTATCTCAGACACTTCTCAGTTCATTAGGTGAAGAGGTGGAGATGGTACCCAGCATATCAACTGATGGATTTTTGTCTGGGATAGGAGGGAAGACAAGCTTAAGGAAATCTAAAAATCCCACGGGTGGGCCAAACTTTGATGGCTTGACTTAGTCTGCCCCCATTTATCATAATGAAATGAAAATATTATAATGGCTTCCATAAGCAAATGCTTACCACGTGCTGGGCTCTGTGCCAGGACTATAAAGCCATTTTAATCAACCCATGCAAACTCATGGTTTGCCTCACATGCAGTGAGCAGCAAAGTTGAGTCAGTCCTGCTTATCCCTCTGCAGCAATGGCTGTCACTGTGCCTACTTCAATCTGTTCCACAACCATTGTTGGAGGAAGCTTCCTAGCATACATATTAATGTGAGGAACATGAATATTAATGTGATGCCTGTGGTAAATTAAATCTGCAAGTATGACTCACTCTTGTCTATAGTAAAGTATTACAGTATGCTTCCCAGTGATTCGTCCTCCTGGTTTGTTAGTTAGTTAGTTAGTTGTTAGTTAGTTAGTTAGTTAGTTAGTTAGTTAGTTAGTTAAACTTCTTAAGGCAAGGTCTCACCATGGCTCAGTCTAGTCATCAATTCTCAGTCTGCCTGCCTCAGTCTTTTGAGTTCTGGGATTACATGTTTATGAGACCATACCCCAAGATGGGAAATTCTTCATACACAATGTTAATATGTATTTTTCCCTGACCACTCTCCAAATGGCAGCTGTGCCCACTTGTATTGGAAGGGCCAGGTTGTCAGGCGTTCCATGGAGAACTTCTTCAAGACTATAAGATATCTATGTTATGTCTGAATTTCACAAGAATACTTAAGATTGTTGTATCCCTCTACAAAAACTCTCAAATTATTTTTTTGAAGAGTTTGTGGGTGCTGGCCACCTTTTAAAAAGCTTCTAAAACACACTGAGTTCTGGCCACTTCAAGCTTCCTTTGAGAGTGCCATGATCTTCTTAACCATTTGACCCTTCTTATTCAGCAAAAACCTTCTTTCTTCAGACAAGTCATGAGAACTCATCTCTGTATAGCCTGTCTCTGGATCAAACTCAAGATCTCCATCAATGTAACCTTCCTCCTCTATCTAATTCTGGTCCTGCATGAAACCCTGCCCCTGGTCCTCGTTGCCATGGATCCCCCGCTGGGGTACAGGCTACTGAAGCTGCACACTTGGCACCTGACTCACACTCTACTTCTGTGTAGAGCCTAAGTTAACAGCAAAAACCCTGCTTCGTGGCATTTCTTTCAAAGATCAAGTAGTTCTGTGTCCTCTACTTACTTCATAGGCAGGATTTCAAGCTAAACGCTGGTTTTTACTCCCATTTTAATGCCTCTTTGACCTTGTTATTGTCTCAGAGCCCACATAGTACCCAAGAAAACCAAGACTATTGGTCATTCTCCATTGTGCACAGCCCAAACACTGCTGAAAATTCTGTTGTTGAAATCTTTATCCTCTGCCTAAAATGTCCTCATCTAATGGGAGGGGCCTCTGGAGGCCAAGTTCAAGTGTGGATCTCCTCAATAGATATTCCCCATTCATGTTCCTGATGAAATATCTCCTAATGAAGATAATAAAGTGGTATAGCCTAATATCATAGCAAATAACCTACTGACCCACGATGTATTTAGCATAACTGCCTCTTTTCTGAGACTCCTAAAAAAAAAATCCACAATCTCATACAAGATAGAGTGTACTTGTCTGCATATCCCTGTCTAGTTTCCTTATTCCTATCTAGTTATCACATTTCCCTGCCACTACCAACAACCCAGAGGCAAATCTGATCCTTACTTTTCTGCCTTTTTGTGTGTGAGCCACTGTGCTTCATTAGAGTTGCTTGCCTGAACACAAGTGGGGAATCTTTACATGAGCAAGGATAGTTAACCAATTGCTACACTACTCAGAAATATGACTCCCTTTCCTTAATGTTGGGCAACCATCAAATGTCTATAGTTCTTTACAGAGGGATAGATTCTCATGAATACCCCATGCATAGTGTAATATTAGCATAGCCAGTTTAATACAGGCTTTGTGTAGATAAATAGGGCTATTGGTGCAATAGCCATATCCTGTGTTGAAGGCAGTTTTTCACTCCTTCCCATCATATAACTCTTATATCCTTTCTTCCATGATGTTTCCTGAGGAATGATGCAGTTGACCCATTGAGGACTGGAAATTCAGTCACTTATTATAAGCAGTTTGACTATGAGCCCCTGCACTCTCCACTTCCCACTGCAAAGACACTTCTCTAACTGAGGATGAAAGTGGAAGTAATCTAAGGACATAAGCATACATTTTCAGATGTCTGTTTGGTAAAATGTCCTACGGGGGTTATGACCTCCCCAGCTATGGGGTTTTGACCAGATTTACAAAGCCAAACATAATTTCTGTCCAATGAAGCGGGTCTCAAATACAGTCAGAACATGGATTATTTGCCCTTAAGAGCCATGCCACTACTGTACAACCTGGGCCTCTGTTACCTGAAAGTTAGTATTGTACACAAGATCCACACCAAGATTATCTTTGAAAACAGTCCCCTCCTACAGCCTGCATAGCACCAGCATAGGGAAAACTTCCAGAGCATCTCCAGCCTAATTTCTCTGTGTCCTGAAACCAAAGCATATAGCATTCTCAATAGTAGAGTTTTACCTTCTACTTCCAGTGAGCAATGGAGAGAGATAGGAATAAGCTATATCGCTTGTATGGCTCCTAATAAAACCCTGCTCAGAAACTCATATGACACCCAGGTATCAGACACCCAGCATGGGGACTGTAGTTTAAGGGAACCTAGAGCTTCAGGGAACAGAGTCCCTCTCATACCTGTAGGTCCAGCATAGGTCCCCCCACAATGGATTCATCAATTAATCCGACATTCAACAGCGTCTGATGACTAATTGTAGTCCTGGTCCTCAGGTCCAGTGAAAGAAAGTCTGATGCCCTTCCAGGAACATAGTGAATTACCTGGAATTGGCTGCATGTATTCCACTGTAACTAAACACTGAGTGTTCAGCCACTAGAAGACTGAACTTCTCTGCACAATGCTTTGGAGATTCTAGGAGTCATTTCTTGCCTACTTTTCTCGGACTCTACTGATTTATGCAGCTAGGCACTTATAACAGTACAGAATACCTCCCCCGACAGTTATCAAGCAACTCTGCTAGGTCATTCAGAATAGTGATCATTATATACCCTGCTCGGGAAATTGCAGAGGCTCTATTTTTCAAATGAATATAAAGTAAAAAAGGAATTTTGACAAATCAGATTCACCAAAATAGGCCACCCTGACTTGAGCTGTCAATAAGGTGTGAGGGAAGATACTAGGAGATTAACACCCTTTCAGGGTGACCCAGATGTTCTCTTGAAGGTGATAACATGCAATCAGACCCGGGATGGGAACAAAGCAGTAGTTGGGGGGATGGTGAGGAGATTCTAAACTGAGACATTCCTACTTACTTAAAAAAAATTAGATTAAAAAAAAAATCTCAGTTACATTACTTTTGACCTATAGCAGCTACAAGGAAGGAAAACTTCCAGTGACCACTTTCCCTCTGTTACTTGCTGATGTTAATTTTCAGGAAATCTGCTGGAGTCAGGGATGCACTGTATCAATAAGAGAATGTTTTATATGTAGTTACTGCCATTGCTTTTAATAGCATTCAATCAGTATACATTTACTTACTTGATATATGTATTATTTTAATACATGGTATATAAATTCACGAATATTTAGTTGATATTTATAGACTTATCATTTATCACTGCTGTAAATATATTCATGCATATATATGTTATATAATTGGTAGATCCTAATCAAATACGTTGTATAATTCCTGAAAAAAACACATATCACATTTGGAAAAAAGTATTGTAACTACATTATCCACCCTAGCCTTATACTAATCAAGTTCCTCTAAGGTCACAGGAGAATTGAACTAGAATCCAATGCTCAAAGGCCTGGCTTCACAGATAAGCAGTGCATTAATAGGAAAGACTGGCATTTCCAGCCTCTGACTATATGCTCTGGTTACAAGAGGATCTGTTAACTACAATAGAAGCCATGTCACACTTAGAGTATAACGAAAGCAGAGTCTAGTGTGAGACATGTACCTTCCAAATGCTCTTTAATATCTCTATTAAAACACTTCACTTTGAAAACCTCCCCTAAGTAAGTAGAGGCACCTGTTAAATTAGATTTGCCCTGATTGTGCACATTCCCCTGGGGGAATTAGTATCACACACACACACACACACACACACACACACACACACACACACACACACACCACTCAGGCACACAAAGTTGTGCAGTGTTCATCAGGTAGTCTGTGGACCAAAAGGCAATTCTCTCTCGGTGGCTTAAAATCACTTTGCCAAATGGACAATGTGGAAGCTTAACTTCTAATTAATTTAGTAACAAGAAAGAAATTAAAAAGTAAATAAGATAAGGAATGGACTTTTATTATAGGAAGAAGAGCGATGGAGTAGGGATGACACCGGATTCCAGCCACACTAGCTCCCTGAACAGTTGTGGTTCAGGCCATCTCCCAGAGACCCAGTGTCCTTGACAGAACATTGACAGGTTAGACCATGTGTATTAGTTAGGGTTCTCTAGAGTCACAGAACTTACGGAGTAAAGGAATTTATTGATGACTTACAGTCTGCAGTCCTATTCCCAACAATGATTCAGTAGTAGCTGTGAATGGAAGTCCAAGGATCTAGCAGTTACTCAGTCCCACACGGCGAACAGACAAAGGAGCGAGAACTAGTCTCCCTTCTTCCAGTGTCCTTATATGGTCTCCAGCAGAAGGTGTAGCCCAGATTAAAGATGTGTGCCATCACACCCTTAACAGGTTAAAGGTGTGTGCCATCACACCTTTAATCCCAGATGATCTTGAGTTCATAGATCTCTCTGTCTTAATCTTCTGGAATCCATAGCCACTATGCTATCAAGATCTCCATACCAAGATCCAGATCAGAAACTTCTATCCCCAAACCTCCAGGTTAGGGTCACTGGTGAGCCTTCCAATTCTGGATTGTAGTTCATTTCAAAATAGTCAAGTTGACAACCAGGGATAGCCACTACACCATGTTAATCTTAAGAAGCCTTAAACCATCTTAGTCTATCACTCTAGAAAGAAGACAGTACAGGAATAGAGGAACTGGGGTTAGCTGGAGTATTGTTTGTCCATATAGACACTTGTAGCTAAAGAATTAAAATGTTAATTACAATTAGGAATTATGCTGGTAGAGTAAAGCAATGGTAAAAGTTATCTCTAAGGTCCAAGACCATATTAGCCCCCAACTCTGGTTAAGTTAAGTCTTCAGCATCAGTCATGATTTCCCTCATCTTGAGCAGGTCTAAAGTTCAAAATAGAAAGCTGTTGGTTACCATCAAGGTATGTGTGCCACTACTGTATCCTTAAGGATATCATGCCATGCTGGTCATTGCTATGGTTCATAGACATCGCAGCTGGGTAGGATTATTGGTTATTTCCCTTTGTTGGCAGCATTTATAATAACCACGAAAGCTACTCCTCAGAGACTGAGATTTCAGTTCAGGTCCAGCTCAGCTCTGGAATCCTGGGTTTATACTACATGCTGTCTTCAGTAATAGGAACTTATCTTCAACCTTGGGAGATGAACAAGGCAACAGCAGTAGCTTACTTTACTTGGGGTGTCTCTTAGACTCCTCTGACCAACAACTAGAAAGAGGAATTTTCATGCCTATTTTATACATACATAGAGAGAGAGACATATATACTTATATGTATTTATATATAACATATAAAATAATTTGATCATTATATATAAAATAAGAGGCTATGAACTTGAGAGAAATGGGGGTATTTATGAAAGGTGTGGGAGGAAGGAGAAGGAAGAAGGAAATAATGTAAGTACATTTTAAATTATTTTTAAGAATGTAATTTTACACATATTAAGCGTATATCAGAAAAATAGAAAATGTCAATCTTTTTCCCTAAATTAAAATTTCAATCACCAGTATATTGTAGTATCTATTTTTTGGAACATAGCACATATAAACATATAAGCACATATAGCTATATTCATCCATATAAAATTATATACTAAAACAGAGTGTTGCCAAGTGATCTAATATTTAGGTAATATGAGAGCTGGGCATGGTGGTGCACGCCTTTAATCCCAGCACTTGGGAGGCAGAGGTAGGCACATTTCTGAGTTCAAGGCCAGCCTGTTCTACAAAGTGAGTTCCAGGACAGCCAGGGCTATACAGAGAAACCCTATCTCAAAAACAAACAAACAAACAAAAATTTAGGTAATATATCTCAGTTCTGTGGTGTATCGCACAGTGGGTAAGTGCTGTTAATTAATAATCGTGCACCAGTAGGCCAGTACATATAAGTGCATGTTACTCTCGACTGTAAACATTCCGTTTCTAAGATAGTGGTGTCCAGTGTACAGGGCATGTTAAAGATGCTGCGATGGTAAATCTTGACTATGAACTTCCCTGATCAACTCCAAAACATGCTTCTGGGACAGTCTTTGCAAGCATTTCCAGGAAGGGTCAACTGATAGTGAAACCCTACTCCAGAGTGGGAAGAACCTTCTAACATAGCCCAGAGATGAATCCCAAAGAAAACATCCTGCTGCCTTCTCCCACTAGCTCTTTGCTAGTAAGTGCATTACTTCTTTGCTGCTACCACTTCCACTGCCATCAAACCCAGTCCTTTTTATGTTTCAAACACTTAACTGAATACTAGAAACCCTCTAGGTCTCCAGGAGCTCAGTACTGAAGTGGGGCTATTGCAGCATGAGAGGGGCATCATGTTCTGAGCCCCTCCAGTCACCCTCCAGTTGGGCAGTAGTCACCATTGGATTGACCAACTCACATCATGTAGCACCATCAAATGTTTTTTACTATACATACTGTATATACATGCTATTGGCTCTATTCCACTAGAGAACCCCAACAACTGTAGATTCACACTATAGCAGTCTTTATCATCATATAATCACATGACGACAAACCAAACACTCAAAAGTTCAAAGCCCCGACAGGTACATGTTAAGAGGAGCTCATACAGTGACTAGAGATGCAATCTTTCATGGGACATCCTGGAATTCACTGGGGACTAGGGAAGACTGTAGTCTCATAGGTGAGGCACCTGCTTTGAACCACCACAGGTAAGGCAGTTCATTATGATACTTTCTTTAGAGAGCACAGTAAAGCGGCTGGGATGGCACAGACTACTCTGGGCAGCTGATAACAATCCCAGCCTCTCCATATGCTCCCCAGCATCTAGAAATGGCAGGCTACCATTTTCCTCCTGCTGGTGCTCGTGAGCTCCCTGCAACTGTCACGGTTCCTATGTGCTCTCTGCTCCATCTCTCAAAGCCTTTGTCCCTCTCTTACCAAAGGCTGAGACATATTCTGGAGGCTCAAAAGATTAGCAACCAGCTTGGTGGCCTTCAGGCACTCTGAAGTGTCAGCAGCTGTCCTTGCTCTGGGGACTGGATGGGATCCTGGCAGCAGGAGGGGCAGAAGGCAGAGGCAGCAGGCAGAGGGAGGCTAGGCGTAGGAGTGCGCCGCCGGCACACTCAGCAGAGAGAAGAGGGTCACAGAAAGAAAGCAAACTACGAGAAGGGGCTGGGCACTAAGAGAAAGAAAAGCAAGCAAGCCTGAAGAAATCATTGCAGAGAGCTGAAGAGGAGATCTGTGTGTGTTGTGGTTCATGCATGCGTGTGCGTGCGTGCGTGCGTGCGTGCGTGCGTATGTGAGGTAAATGTGTGTTTGCGCATGTGCGCGCCCTTTAATCCTTTAATATGAAGAAAGAAAGAAGAGTAAAGGAAGCCTAGGGAGTCAACAGAAGCTGAAATGTTCACTGTTAACAGAGAAAGGAAAACTCTCTTTCCTTTTATTTTCTTTCCCTATCACCTATTTCTCTCTGCTTCTCCTGAGCCAGAGATGAGGAAACCCAAGGGAAACAAGCCGCTGCCTTTTCCTGCCTTAGGTCTTTGCTAGTAAGTGCATCCTCGTTGCTGTTGCCACAGCTGCTGCCATCTTTCCCTACCATCATAATCCAGACCTTTCCTTTCTCTTCTTCCTTTCTGCCCGGTCTAGACAACCCTGCCAAAAGCCAGGAGGATAGGAGGATGGTTTTCAGGACAGGAAACTAGACGAGAAGGGGAATGATCCCGGGTCCTCGTGCTGGGCTTCAAATGGATGGCTGCAGACTGAAAGTCGTACTGAACTTTAAACCACTTTAATCCACTTCTGCCATCCTAGTCTTTGTGACTTTTCTGTGTCTACCATCTTTGGGTGGTGTTTGGCATCTTTTATACCTGTCCTCCTCTGGTACCCACCTCACTCACTGCGTCTACTGATTAATTTTGGACCCTCATCAATTCTCTTTCTCTCTGTTTTGCATCCATCTTCAAAAGTCTGGTAAGCTCATTCATTCACAACAGTCGGGTAAACCCATTCATTCACAATAGTCAGGTAAAACCATTCATTCACTTCTTCAGGAGGAAGCAGACTTTCCTGACATCTCTCCAGTGCCTTCCTTCTCCCCATTCCTGTGCTGTCTTAAAAGTTCTTTCAACTTTTGTACTATTATGATGGGATGAGGCTAAGCTTATACCATGAACAAAAAAAGAGTATTATTATTATTATTATTATTATTATTATTATTATTATTATTATTATTATATTTATTTTTTACACTCCATATTTTATTCTCCCCCCCCCATCCACCCTCCTACTGCTCCACATCCCATGGGATTCCCCACCATGCCACAGGGGCACCTATTCCACTGTGTTCATAGCGGCCTTATTTGTGAGAGCCAGAAGCTGGAAACGACCTAGATGTCCCAGGACAGATGAATGGATACAGAAAATGTGGTCCGTTTCCACAATGAAATACTACTCAGCTATTAAGAACGAGAACATCCTGAGTTTTGCAGGCAAGTGGATGGAACTAGAAGATATCATCCTGAGTGAGGTAACTCAGACCCAACAAGAACAATCTTTAAAATTCCCAGGGTAAGCTTTGCATCTCAGAGATGGTGAAGCACAGGGCTACAACTTTCTTTTCAGGATGATTATTTTATCATTGAGTAAACTGTGGGGAGACTTCATCTTCTCCTTCTTCTTATTTTCATTAGGTGTATGTGTGGGTAGCCATGTGTGGGTATGTACATGTGGGTACCGGAGGAGGCCATAAAAGGGAGGTAGGTCCCCTGGAGCTATATTTAGGAGGGTGTGAATTACCTTGCAAGGGTGCTGGGGACTGAACTCTTGTCCTCTAACAACTGAGAAATTTTCCAGTCCCCTTAAGGAAATCTATAAGTTCTAAGACCTGTATAATTCAGTGAGATTTCACAAATGAAGATGTGGCATCCAAAGGAGGGTGGGGGAAGGGTCCTGGGGCTTGGATTGAAACAGGAGAAAATAATTTAAAAGTAATGATGTTCCCCCTTTAAATTCTGCAACACTAACAAAACATAGAAGACTTATCAAAATGGCCCAGATTCAAGAGGAGAATGCTGCTGATCTCCCTCCCCCCCCCAACCCCCGTGTATATGAAGTTGAAAATTAAAGCAAGCTAGCCTTGGGCCAAAATAAAAGCCTTGCTTCTAACAGGCACGGAGAAGAGATCTTTGAAACACAAGTTGTTGTAGTCTGAGGTCATCTCAGAAACTGTAAGAGTTCTCTCGTTCTCAAACATGAAAGCCCCCTGAAATTTCCAGGACTCTATCTGGATATCTGTGCCTCTGGTTCCCTAAACCAGCCTGTCTGCTCCCCAGTACATTTAGACTCTGTCAAGTAGTTGGATTGAAACATTCTGAGTTTGTGACACTGAGATCCCAACCTCTAAGTAATTATCACTTTGCAAAGCCAGAGTTAGAGTCATGGTGTGTGTTTCCCTCACAGCCCTGCCTTGCTTTCAGTAGAGAGTTTGGGACATCCCGCTTAAAATTCACTCTTCTTCTTGATTTTCTGCCATAGAAACCACAAAGTCTGTAGGGTAGGAACCATTCCTTTATGTCCAAAGAATGTTTGAGTGTGTTTTATTTATGTATAAGTTCCCCAAAATTTGAACACAGTAATTAATGAACGTAAAATGAAGGAGCCAGAAGTTCCCCTTCTTTGAGAAATCACCTTGCAAACATGCTGGTACTTATGGTGAATTTCTTTCACCATTAGAAGTTCAGAGCCACATAAATGCCCATCAAGAGAGGAATGGTGAAATAAATGTGTGCCTTGTAACCTATGATCCAGCACATCCAAACACAAAAAAATTGTCTAATTCATACACAATATAACAATAAAACATATATAACAATAACAAATTAGAAAATAAAATACAAAATCATAGCAATGATAACAGCATGTGAAAGGTTCACTAAGGAATGTTCAAGAAAAGCATATGCAGTATGCTCACATTTTTAAAACAAATACATTGACACTTCATTGAGTACTTTAATACATCTCTGCCTATGGATCGGGAGGTCTGAAAGTTTATATAGTACATTCTCATTGTTCCCATGGGCAACTGTAGGAAGGGTTGGAGCAGATACAAGAGGAGTTTTATCTTATTCTCTGTTTCTCTGTATCATTATTCTTTACATGGATGTGTATGTTTTTATAGTTAATCATTAGGGGAAAATATCCTGAATGAATGAATAAAATTTCAATGAATGAAGTCAACATAGTTAAGTTTCTAGTTTTACATGCCTAGTCTAGTTATGAAGACTTGCTGATAAAATCACGTATACCTTCAGGAAAAGAAGGACTCATTACAAGAAAAGGAGGGTATTTTCTGAAAATCCATTCAGGGCCAGGCAAATTACCCCATCCTGTGAATCTGCAGACCCAAACTCATTTATTTACTAACTTAACTAGATGTGTGACTAAACTTCCCTCTAGATTAGGCAAACCAAAGGATTCTCAAAGTTACTCTGTATTCTATGATGTGGGAGAAAAATAGAAAATGTGTGTGTGTGTGTGTGTGTGTGTGTGAGAGAGAGAGAGAGAGAGAGAGAGAGAGAGAGAGAGAGAGAGAAGGGGGCGAGAATATGAACATGAGGGTCAGCAAATGGCCAAAGCATTAAAGACACTCGTAGTACTGACATCATTGGAAGACAGGCTGTTAACAGACCCCGACAGCACATAAAAGGAGCACTTACCAGGTTTGCGTTCACTTTAGGCTTTGCCGTGTGATAGACATTTTGGCTTTCATCTACATTCAACCTTAGAGAACATCCCATAAGACAGGAGAACATAGTTTATAGCATGGCATTTCAAATATCCATATGATAGGCCGTTTGGAATCCATTAAAACTCTGCTCTCTGTCAGCAAGCCTTCTCTGAGCCATATTGCATCCATATGCAACCAGGGACCATTTGATTGTCCAGTTGTTTTCCAATGGAGGGAAAAAGAAAAAAATATGCTCAATTTAGTACAAAGATCCTCCCTAGTAATCTTTCTGCAGTGAATTTTCTAGATTGAAAAGCAAATAAGATACATAGTCATATGTCCATCATCCATGTTGTAAGTCAACCCCAATTAATGCCACAATAGAATAAAGCAGAATCTCCACATGAAATGAGTGAATCCCTGTGTCAGGACCCCATTAGTCTAGGAATGTTCCTTGAGCTCTGCTGCAGGTCTGTGACCATCAGAGATGCTTAGGTTGTCAGTGAGTAGAACTTCATTTTTATTTTCTGCCTTCAATTCTAAAAATAATGATACAGCAATTTCTCAGCATCTGAACATCCTATTAAATGCAAAAAAAAAAAATTGTTTCTTTTGTCCCCTTGACATTGTTTGGAGTTATTATTGGTCCTGATACAGGATCCTTATTAAGTCTTGAAAGAGATGAACTCATTTGTCAGCCATCTTCAAGACCTAGAACTGGAAAATGAACAGAAACATTGCTCCCATCACCTGCCTGTAGCACTTTGTCCTATGTGCTTGGGTTTTGAGATAAGATGTAACTGAAGATGGCCTCAAACTTGCTACTTAAAAGCTAAGTTTGTCTTTGAACTAGTATCAGTCCTCCTACCTTACCCTCTGGAGTACTGGGATTCTAAGCCTGCACCACTGTGGCCAGCTCCCACTCTTGGATTTCTGATTCTCTTTACAGCCTACAAAAGAAAGTGCTGTGTGCTAGGGTCCACATTGAGAACAGGGAGGAAAGAAAGGGGTTGGGCAGGCAGTATGAGGATTAGGGCTGGCCAGTAGAATAAGAATCCAGTGTCAGACTTGAGAGAGAATGACTGGAGCTGAGCCAGGACTGAGAGCAGGAATTCTTGCATCCCACAGACTCTGCCCTCTCCCACTCTGATGATATTTCCCAGACACTTTCCTTCTTCCCCTCAACTGGACCAGGAGCTCTGCTTTCCCACCCGCAGAGCTTAAACTGCACAGGTAAGCTTCACCTCGGCATCACTTGGCAACCAAGTCTCCCTCTTCCAGCTCTCCATGAACACACCTACCCTATACAGACCCCTCTCATCTGAGGGTACTGAAAGAGCTAACTAAAGTGCATGCACTGAATATCAGCTCCAGGGGAGAATGCTACAGGTGAACACAACTCTCCACGTTCTTGCCTGGAACAGGACTTATCAACCAAATCTCTCCTTCTCTGAAACTCTGACAATATTGAAATCCCTGACACTAAAGTCCAGGCAGTCTTTTCCAGTAGAAAACAGAGAACTTGATGGTTCCAAACTTGACAGTTCCAAACTGTTATCAGCACCTTATTCCCTAAACACAAATATTCATATATATATATATATATATATATATATATATATATATATATATATATATATATGAATATTTTATATGTGTTATATATGTACATGAATATATAACATTATATATTAATATATATTTGTGTGTGTGTATCAAAATTTATCTTATTTTGTTTTATTCATTTTAAACTTTAGGAAACTCTTGATTTCCATATCCAGTAAATTTATACTCTTCTCATATAGGACCATGGTTCTACGATACATAAAGTACAGAATTGATTAAAACACACACACACACACACACACACACACACAGGACCTGTACTATATGACCTTTAATAAACAAGCCAATTGACCTGGCTACTATAAATGTATCATCGTGTTATAATAAGTTACATTGTAACTATGTCCCCCCATCACTGCAGCAACATGAACCCATCAACACTGAATCAACACTCATAGTATTCCACTCAATGTAATTCACTCTGGAGGTTTTTGAAAACTTGCTACAAAGTCACAACTACTCTGTCTCTCACGTGCGATTTCAGCACATTTTTCAAAAAATTTCCTCATCCTTCCCATCCAAATTTCTGAACTTTCTCTCAAAAAAAAGAACTCTGGGTTTTGAAGTTTCTCTATTAATTACAAACCTACATAATATAGTTTAAACAGTAGAACCATTAGCTTGACTGCTTTCAGCCAGTGGAGCCCCGCTCAGGTTCAAACCCTTTGCAGCTCTGACATTATAATATTGTATTTATTTTCTAGAAACTAAATTTATTGCCAGAATGTCAAGGTTATGGGATTTACAAAAAAAATGGCTATCTCTGGACCCTATGGATCCACTAATAAAATCTAATTCCTGGTAGCATTTATTAGGAAAACATAATACGATAAAAACTTCAAGTTCAATAGTTCTTCTATTCAGTATGAGTTGAACCCTAGTGTCTCCGAAACATTTTGAGCAAATGGAACTTAATGCTTAAGGTTTAAAATTATGGGTCTCTTTCTTCCTTCTTGCTTCCATCCCCCTTTCTCCCCCCTTTCAATACCCCTCCCTCCCACCCTCCCTCCCTGGAAATGTTTTTGGAAGAGGGACTAGGGAATTTACTCAGGGTAAGAACATTTGTTCTTTTGAGTACAGGGATCTGAGTCCCCTGAACTCACAAAAAAGGGAATAACTGAGCATGCTTGCAACCCAGTATCAATGAGAAGAGCCTAGCAGTACCATGGGGTTCACTGACCAACTGTAGGCTCAGTGAGAGCAACATCTATGTATAAGGCAGAAAGCAATAAAGACAAATTTCTCCTCTGACATCCATAAGCATATTCTCACACAAACGTACCACACACACACACACACACACACACACACATTTCCCAAGTACAGACAAGAAAATACATTTGGACCAGTGCAAAATTGGGTTCTTAACACACCCGAAATGGTACTAATTTTTAAGTACACATCATTTCTCCAAAGAGCCAATTTTGTGGGTTGATAGACAAAGACCACCCCTCCCTCCCCATGAAACCAAGTAGCAAGCCAGCAGTGTTCAGAGCTTGTTACCACAGCACAAGCTCCAGCACCTGGATCTGGCAGAGATCAAAAGCAGGCAGAGAAGAAGAATCACTTTCATGTCAGAGCAGAGGTAGAAGTTTCGGGGGTACCCTGATTGCAGGCGGGTGACTTGGGGGAACTGCAGGCAGTAAACCTGCAGAGATGGAATTGTAAGGGCATATTTGATTTTTCTCCATTAGTCTTCAACTGGAAAGCAGAGATAAACATCCGAGAACCTCTCACTTATTGATCAAAGCTGGGTCAGTCAGGCCGCACCACCAGGCTTCCTGGTCCATGCTTCAGGGGAAAGAGTTCTGCGTTTATGTATGATCTGACTCTCCTCTGTATACACTCTTAACTCATATTCCCTGGAAGCTCTCACTTAAATCTGGCAGCATTAAAATGTCCAAGCTGCTCTAAAAATAGCAGCACCACCCAATCTGCTAGTACAGCATTTCTTCCTCGTGATAACAAAGTAAAATCGTCTCAGTGTATGTTATTTTCAAGAAGAAAATACTCAAAAAAAGGACAATCTCTAAATGTTCCATCATGTTTAATGGTAGCCATAGGCACAATTTGAAACATATATGTATACTTGCACTGTTCTTCTTAGACACAAAGTTTACAGAACCACAGTTGAATTGGGCATGACAATTTGCATACTACTCATAAACCAACACTCACGCATAGTCTCTGCCTGCCCCATCCCTTCAATGGATGTATTATTCTAATAACCAAATGTTACTCTGTTTTCACTTTGTTAAAAATTATGGCTGTGAGTGTTCTTGCATATAGCCCTTGAATCAAGAGAGCCTCAGGAAAGCAAAGAGGAGGGGGAACCACAAGAGGAGATATACGAGAGGAGATATACGAGAGGAGATATACGAGAGGAGATATATGAGAGGAGATATACGAGAGGAGATATACGAGAGGAGATATACGAGAGGAGATATATGAGAGGAGATATACAAGAGGAGATATATGAGAGGAGATATACGAGAGGGTGAGAGCCAAGGTTGGTGGCAGGTTTTTTTGCTTCTCTTCATTAGACAGCGTTTTGGTGCTCAAAAACATGCCTAAGAAGGTTGACTTATAAGAAAACGCATGGTGGGACTCATGGCTCCAGCTGCATATGTAGCAGAGAATGGCCTAGTGGGTCATCAATGGGAGGAGAGGCCCTTGGTCCTGTGAAGATTCTAAGCCCCAGTGTAGGGGAATGCCAGGGCCAGGAAGCAGGAGTGGGTGAGTTGGGGACCAGGGGGAGTGGGGAGTGGATAGGGGATTTTTGGAGGGGAAACTAGGAAAGGAGATAACATTTGAAATGTAAATAAAGAAAATATCTGATAAATTTATAAGTATGAAAAAATAAAATATAAAAATTGAATAATTAAAAAAAAGAAGAGAGAACTAAATTTAGCTAATGGTTTCAGGCTTCAGTCCATGCTTGGTTGGCCTCATGGCTTGTGGGACTGTAGTGGGGGGTGGGGGGGTATGACAAAGAATGGTGCTATGGTAGGGAGCATGAGTAGAATAAAGCTGCTTGATTCATGGTGGACAGGAACAAGGAGGAAGAGTGAGAAGAGTAGGAACAGGAGAAGAAACAGGAGCAGGAGGAAGAATTGCAGGCAGCAACATCACCTGCTAGGGCATGTCAACAAGAACCCAACTTCCATCCAAAGAAATTGCACTTTTTATAACTTCCATCCCCTCCCAGTGGCTCCACCTACTGGCAAGCAAAGCACACAGACCTTTGGAGATGTTCCAGACACTATTCCTCCATGAACCCTTCTATGCCCTGACTTCCTTCCCTGGGTTTCTGTTTCCTCCTCTGCCCAAGGCTGTCAACAATGGTCTGCAATTCCTCCACCTAACCCGCTTTTCCTGTGATCCTGCCAGGTAAGAAAGTCAAGAACCCTCTTCAATAACATCACCGGAGCCAGCAAAGCCCTCTGCCCAGGAGGCCTAGACATCCTGGCAGAGGGTGTGTTGGCTGCACTCATGCTGTCTGGCTTCAGCTGACAGGGTCCAGATGTCCAGTTTCAGGACCTCTCCAAACTTCTGAAGGTGTAGGGATGCAGCCTTCCTCTGACCTCAGGGTGATACCAGTCACTCTAGAAAAGATGAATCAAAGACATGGATGAAATCCTACCTCATATATAAATATCTGTCTCAGAATGATGCTGTAAGTTTGTGTTATTTCTTGTAAATACGAACATTTTAGCCAAATCATAAAAATCTGTGTGAAACACAAGGTTACACAAACAGAAAGGAATTCTACTAAAATGGTAGGAAAGAGAGAACAGTTAAAAGTAGAGCACTGGGGCCATAACTCAATGAGTAAAGTGATTGCCAAACACAAATAATGACCCAAGTCCAGTCCTCAGAACCAATGTTACAAGTCCAGGCATGATGGAGTGTGCTTGTAATCCCAGCACTGTAGAGGTAGAAACAGGAGGGTCCCTGGGGATGTCTTGATACCTTGCCAGCTGAGCTCATCAAATTAGCAAGCTCCAGGCAAATGGAAGACCGTGTTGAGAAATACAAGATGCATGGCATCCCGAGTAACAATCCCCAAAGTTGAGCCCTGTGCATCCTCCCATAGTGCGCACACACACACACACACACACACACACACACCCCGCAAAACACAAGTGTATACAAATGCACACATGCAGAAGAAAATAAGCACATGGACGTGGACGCAGATGGAGGTCCTAAGATTATGTAATTTGAGGGTGGCCTTTTAAGGGAGCGAATGCATATACTATTAGTACACTCCACATGGTTTGCAAGATGGATCCTTGCATAGCAGAGTGGTCTGATCAAGCTAGCTTTTCAGTCTCCCTTGTGGCTTTATACATCCCCATTTTTAGGCTCCCGGAGCTGCTGCTGGCAATGAGGAGTGGGATTTACACTTAAACGAGTTCTTGTGCTACTTAGATGCTGGTCCAAAATAGCCACAGGAATACTTTGAGAACCACTGACTTACATAATTGAGGCAAGGGACTCTTTAAGGCAAATCACCCTAAATACTTTTCCACATTGAAAAAAAAATAATAAACTTATTTAACAACTAATATTTTCCAAAAGACACAGGCCAGGACCAGAGAGGACCTGGGAAATGAAGAGCCCTGGGATGCAAGCTCTCTTGACCCATACCAGAGGGCACTTTTCTTACTGCTGACCAGCCCCTAAGGAGGTACAATTTATAAAACAAGAGATTTTACCAACTTTTTGCAAAATCATACACCTTTTTTCTAGTAAATCCCTGAAGCAAGAGGATTATAAATTTGAGTCCCACCTAGACTCATGAGATCTTCTCTCAAAATAAATCTCCCTCACCTAGCGCTTTAACTGTTAGCTGTTTTCTTCGCTCCCAGAAGAAAGTAAGCAAGGTTCTTGAATGGTTCCTAGGAAGCTAAATTAAAGAACTCAAATTGGCTTTGACATGTCCTATACAATCTAGGTTAAATTACTGTGTTCACTGTGCATGCCATTCATTTTGAGTGGAGATAATGAGAGAATGTCTTCAAAGGTGCACTTGGGAGAACTCTACCTCAAGGCTGGACAAGTGTTTCACCTACTCAGACCTTTTAAAGAGCTTTTTGGTTGTATTAAAGTTGTGGTTTCTTAATCTAGAAAGTTTCAAAAGTAGACCTAACAGACATGGGAGGAGAAGAAGGATCTAGTGGCTTTTGTTACCATCTCATAAGCTACACAGTAGCCAGGAGCAGATTTCTAAGGCTACCTGAAAGACTGTAGCAATTGCTAGTTACACCGGCAGAGATCATGCAGAAAAGTGCTGCAGCTGTAAAACACAGAACAATCATGGACGGAGCAGGATCCTGGCTCCATAGCTTGGCACCACTAGCAGGGGGCTTGATACTGTTCCACCTTTTCCCATTCTGTCCAACATATTTGGAGGAAGAACTGAGAAGAAGCCAGTACCTAGCTAGTTTTTTGGGTAACCAGGACCTAATCAAATGCCATGTGGCTATATCCCACTATGAAATTCTAGAAAACATCACTGTGAAGAAATGGAACAAATGACTCCAAATTACAACAGTGTGGCACGAGTATTTATGGCTGCATGGGCAGGTGTATAAATGAGGCACCCAATGAAATGCCAGTCGGTTTGAAAAGGGTAATGAATTTGACAAAGGCAACAGCATGAGGGCACTAAGGTAAATCAAATAAGCCAGTCACCACAAGAAGACAAATACAATAAGGGATTCTCCTGCATGAGGTTATCTTAATACCCTGAGAATTAACGCAGACCCACAAGTGAACAGTCATCCCTAAACAGGATGTCTTCATCAACCCTTCCCCTCAGTGCTCAGAGACCTATGTAGAAGAGGATGCCAAGGGATCGTCAGAGCCAGAGGTTATGGATGACTCTAAGGGAAGAGTGACTTTGAGACACAACAGGACTGATGCACATATGAACACACAGCAACAACTACAGCACACATGAGACCTGCACAGGTTTAGACCAGATGGGTCTCCAGTACTGAGATGGGGAAATGGACATGAGGTTCAGGCCTTACCCATGAATCTATCTGCAGATGATAGCTGCTGACAAGGGAAAGATCATTTTCCTCTTATGGAGTCCTGCTAGGCAGAGGTGGTTACCTTTGGGACAGGCATCCTGCCCAGGGGTAGCTGCCAACACAAAATGAAGTCAATGGAAGTTTTGTATATTTTGGTCTCATTTTTATTTCTTTGAGCATCTTGGGTCTTATTGGTCTATTGCTTATTTATTTTGATTTCTGATTTTTTGCAGGTTTCATGTGTGTGTGTGGGTCTTGTTTTGTTTTGTTTGTGTTTGTTAGAAAAGAACATGCAGTTGGATGAGGAAGGAGGTGAGAGGAGGAGAGTATCTGGAAGTAATTTGAGTAAGTGCAAAACATAACAAAATATATTATATGGATTTTTTAAATAGAAAATGTCAGAGATGTTAAGTTCTACATCATTCTTACCATAATGAATCTTTTAAAAGTACAGGCTAAAGTTCATTACAAGATATTATCAAGTTAAAGCATTTGCTTCTACCTACACACTCTCCAAAATACAATGAGTTCATTTTATACCAATTCATAGCATAGGAATGGAAAAAGACAAATCATATTAACACCCTCTATGTATTCATTGACAATTTCCTACATGTATCTACTGTATCGTTATCATACCCACCTCCCACTTTCCCTGGATTCCACCCAATACGTCTCCTTCACATTCCAAGTCCTTTTCTTGGCTTTTAAACATAATTTATTAAGTGAAATTAGCATTGTTCATTTTGACATGGGCAGAGACCCATCCAACATAGCATGGGTGTAGGGTAACTGACTGGAGTATGAGTGCAAGACCATCCATCACAACATGAATACAGAGCCATCTACCAGAGCAAGAACATGGTACCACACCCCAGAGCATGAGCAACTGACTACTGGTCACATAGCCAAAGAAGCACTGCCACCTCTCTCACAGAAGCCACCAAATGCCATTGTCTTCTTGTCCGGAGTAAGAGAGTGCATGAGCTCCTCCTAATTCATGATGGGATGCTAACTGGCTTGATCCTCCGCAGATCCACGGCAGCACAACCGCAGCTATGGGTTAATCAGTACAGCGGCCACACCAGGAAAACAGCATCTCAGAGAACTCTTCTCTAGCCTTTGCATTCTTTCCACCCCTCCTTCCTGGTTGTCACCTAAGCTTTGATAGAGGAGAGAGGCTGAGAGAGACGTCCCACTTAGGAATGAATTTGTATCGTCTCTTCTTCTTCTCAGGACTTTCATCATTTACAAATTTCTGCATTCACCACTGCCCACTGGGGGGAGGGGGTTTTCTCTAACCGATGTTCAGAGCAACACTCATCTATGGACAAAACATACTTATTTAGAAGGAAGTTTGGTATATTCATTTAGCAACACAATGTTAGGTTTCCCACTAGGGCCTTGAACACTCTTAAGCCATGGGCTTTTGACCAGTTTATAGTACCAGAAATAAATTGCATCCTGTGGAACTGGACTCATATACAACCAGAAAATGGTTGACTAGCCACATACACTCATGTCGTAATCATACCAGTGGACATATCCTGCCTAGCAGGTCACTATTGTACCATGAAGGATCCTTCACTGGGTAAATCCACTGACATTTCCTCTCCCCCAGCATCTTGCATGGCACTGTATACCCTGGTCAGCAGAGAGGAAACTTCCAGGTCAGTTCCATCTTAGCTCCTTTATTTTCTGCAACCAATATGTGTAGTGAAAGAAGAAAAAATTAATACTGAATTATCAAAAGAATTATATATGAATTTGATGCTTAAGCAGGTATCATTTAGAGCTCAAAGGTCTGGTTATTTGCAACTTATAACAAGACTCACAGAAGTTTTAACTGATAAAAAAATCCATAACATCATTTAAAAAAAAAAACATAACTTCTAAAGTTCCACACTACTGTAATCTCAACATTTAATCTATTATATGGTGGTAACCAGTGCTCAAACTGGAAAACAACATCACCAAGTAAATAATTTTGGAGCAGAGATGGGATGGGATATAACCTTAAGACAATCACTGAATCGTCTACACACCCACAAGGTAAACGCACATTTGTAAAATGCTTTCCAGGCAAGCATAAAGATCGGAGTTTCCATCCCCGGTATGTACATGAAGCTTGCCGCAGGAGTGGATCTCCATAATCCTGGCACTCCTAAGGTGAGGTGGGAAAAGAGATGGGGAGAGTCGCAAAAGCTTTAGGAAGACCCAACCTGGTGTACGCAGTCACAAATGACAAAAGAGACGCCTTGCCGCAGCATACATCCTTGACTCAGAGAATAGAGAGAGCGAGCATGTGAAAATGCATTCTTCACACAGGATGCAAATTCGTTGTTGTGGAACTAAAGTTTTCCTTTAGAAACTCTGGGATCTCAGCCAACGTCTGACATCTTCCGGCACACAGCTCTGTGCCACTCTACCTGTAAGCACAGTGCAGCTGCCATCCTGAGTCTGAGTCCAGTTCGCTCCTAGCTGTTCATGCACTTGGCAAGGTCAGCTTGAAGGTAGCACAGACGATGCTGCACACCTGCAAGCAACACATCAGAAGCTGGGAAGCCTGTCCCGGATGGCAGGAGGAGATCTGCTGAGTGGTATGAAACTACCACAACAACCACCCAAACGTCTATAAACCTTGATGGCATTGGATATCAGATCACGTGAACGCCCCCCCCCCAAATACTATAGTAATTGGCCCATTGAGGAATGTAATAGTCTGACCCCACAAGTATATATCATCCGTATTAAGCCTAGGAATATAAAAAGGAATCTGTAGAATAGACAGGGTTTTCCAACACACGCCTGTCTGTCAAACAAGAAGCTAAATGGCAGTTAGAAAAATAGTATCATTAAATATTTTTCACCATATAAGACACTAAGGATCTCTGGACTTTCTGTGAGGGAAACTGAGTCTTTGTTCTTGTTCTAATGTCAATCTGTAAGAAACCTGAAATGAAGTCACTTGTAGTGTAAGATACGAACATATACTGAAGCACCACCTTATCACCTTCTGGGACAGCTCAGGTCCATGTCGAAAGTGTTACATGGTACTCGTTTCTGAGTACACAAGGAAGTTGACTTTGAAGGATGGTTTCATATTGCAGCCTAAATTCTCTAGGGCAACAGATCACTGAAGAGGACCCTTCCAAGATATTCTTGCATCCCTGTGAAAGGCTTCCATGGACTGGGCCTCCAATCTCATAGAACCCAACACACCTATATGCATGCAAACACACATTTTAGCCTCTACATAAGTAAGCTTCCTGGCAAGTGGACCCAAGTTAGTGCACGTTGAATAGTGATTTCCTCCATATTAAAGTATTCCATCCTGGAGAGAAGCTCTTAAGAATACTCAGGAAGTAGACAACTCACAAGTTTCAAGTTCTTGAACTTACAAGATTCACAAAGCTTCTTGCTAGAGTTATATAAGCATTAGCAGTTTCCAGGGAAGACAAATTCTTCTGCTAGCATAGTCTGAGTACGAGAGATCCTTTGACCTGCCAAGGATCTCTCTGCTTGATAGTCCTACAGGGAGCGCTAAGGATGCACATTCCACAAGTTGTCACCCATGTAGGAATAGGCTCTGTGGTGAGGAAGCTACCTGCCTTTGAAGCATCCACGTTCCGGTAACTAAACCTTCACCCACACTCTTGTAAGTAATCCTAATGTGCTCACTGGTTTGTCCAGCTGGACTTAGGAGAATAATTTGGAGTTATCATCGGTGCCCTGTCTGGGATAAACAGATGTGTTCATGTCTCCCTAAGAAACATTAGCACAACTGAAACCCTACCAGGGCAGAAAAGTATCTTGCAATGAGTCAAAACCATCTCTGGAGCTCTCCTCTTCCTGAAGAAGTTAGGTTGAGCTGGTTAGTGGGACACAGAGATCCATCCCCTACAACTCCTTGCCACTAAAGTCAAAATAAAGAGAAGTCCAGAAAACACGAGCTCCTTTTAAGATTTACCCTTTGATTCTAACACCCCGTTCCTATTTTCTAATCATGCAAAACAGTTGCTTATTAATGAGCTTTCAAATTACATAAAGAAGGATGAAATGCTCAGAAATACTAATATGCCCTGGGGCGTTATGCTTTGAGTGAGTGAAGACGTCCACGTGTCAGCGAACACACAAGCAGGAAAGACCCCTGCAGCTGTGGCAAGCAGAGGCAAAGTGGGAGAAATCCCCCTCAGAGTAAGAGGTGGGGGCAGGGCTGGAAGAAATAGACACTCAGAAAGAAAAGTAGACTTCCCCCTAAACACAGGCACATGCAGGCACACATCACGGGTACCTTAGATGATGGGAATTTCAGATCCGAATTATTGTTCAATCGTGTTGTTTGTTTAAAACTTCAGTCTTCATAAATAAGCATCACAGAAGCATGGGTGCATATACAACATACACACACACACAGATACACACACACACACACAGATACACACACACACACACACACACACACACACACACACACACACACACACACACACACACACACACACACACACACACACACACACACACACACACATACACACACACACACACACATACACACACACACACACAACACACCTTAACAAATATATGATGATTTTCCTCTCTACGCTCTTCTTCTTTTCCAGATGGTACCAATTAAGAGCAAGACCCCAATCCTAACAGATGTTAGCCAAACAAATCCAAACTGAGGTTTACTGCACAAACTCAGACACATTTACTATACCCAAGAGAATCAAAAATAAATATCATGTATATACTGGGCCATTTGGGTTAACTTGGAATGACTGGGACTTCCACCCAAAGCTGCAATTAGCTTCAACTCCTTCTTTCAATTTGTAATTAGCATGTTAAATGTTGCGCCGATGTTTGGCACAATTCTGGTCCTCACAACAATTTTACTTACAGGACTCATCCTTGATTTCATTTGAAAATGCAGTGGACACCTCTAAGATACTGTTTCTATTAGAATGAATGAGGGACGTGTTCTTTTGAGACTTAAATGAGTAATATCAGCTGCCAAGTAAGTAGTTTGCTCTAGGTCAAGGCAAAAAAAAAAAAAAAAATCATCCTTCAGCTCTCACTACTGGCTGTGGGCAAGCTCAGCTGCCTGGCTGGGTGGAATTGTCTCTAGGATAGTGAGCTAAATGCCTGACCCCCCCCCCCAAAAAAAAAAAAAATCTCTCCTCCTCTCCTCACACCCTGTCCCAGCATAATCTTCCCCTGAACGACAGGTGGCAGTAAAGAGACACAGTCTGCAGGAGCTAATTAAAGAGGGTTTTCTACTTCAGGAGGGATTATACAAATGCTGCTTACCACGCAGGATTGGGTAGGGGAAAGATAAAAAACCTGATTCAAGCTTCTTTACACATGCGGTTCTGTCTCTACATATGTTACACCTAGCTAGGAGATTCTGCCCACCAGCCTCTTCCCTGATTTCAAGCAATCACCTCAGGGTATAAATGATCTTACTGTGGAGAGCCCAACGTGTGCCATGCATAGGCCTGTAACCAAAGACTCTGTAGCTGACCCCAGGTATACAAATGTGGACACACATACACACACACACACACACACACACACACACACACACACACACACACACGACTGCAGCTAAGAAAGCTCAAGCTTGTCAAAAGCACAGATTCCAAAGCAGCCAAGCCAAGGGGTGCATTGTGTGAAATCTGCCATATTACAGGAACATTTGGTTTCTGAACTGCCTTAAAATGGTGACCTTTTTCCAATTGCCAAATAAACATTCTGCAAGCTGCACTGGTGTCGAACAAAAGTATCATCCAATAGCTGACGGTGCTGATCAAATAGTTGTCTTTTAGGGTCTTTTGTCATTTCAACCAGGAAAAAGACATTTGCTTAAAATCTGAGCCCTGAAACTGGCTCGCTTTGCTTTAAAGGCACAGTAAAAAGAAAAGAAAAGAAAAAATTGAGAATGCATAGCACACAGATCTCTGAACAGAATACAAGAAAAGGGGGAGGGGAAATAAAACATCGAGTTCCAGGGAATACATGACTAATTTTGAGTTAAGGAAAACTGGGGGTGTCTGTTCCAGTGGGAGCTGTCCCCAAAGATCGGCAACTGCGGGCATTAGTCATCCCGGCCTGGAAAATACAATCTGTAGTTCATCTAGTACATTTTGCCCAGAAGATACAGTCTATGACAGTCCTTCTTACCCATGAAGCTGCAGCGTGCCTCCGAGTGACACATCTACAGTTAAGTCGAGCCAAGTTTCACTGACTCACCAGGCTCTCTGTGCCTCTCTCTGGATCGCACACAGTGAAGGCACAGGCTGGCCCCATCCTTCACATAGTCGCACAGTTTAGCCTATAGGCTGAGCAACAAGCCCTACTTCTGGTTATAGGATCAAATGAAAGGAAAGGGACATTGACCATAATATCAAAAATCCAGTTGACAATGTTAACCATCACAGCTAGCTACAGAGGGCTCTTTGGGTATGACTAGCTTGTCTTCCTCTTCTCCTTTTGTTTTATATGTGTTTGCTTGCTTTTGTGTTTGGTTTTTGTGTTTGTTTTTGAGACCAGGTCTCACTATGTAGCCCGTGCTGATATGGACCTCACTATTCTTCCTCCACTTACCAAGTGCCAGGACTGCATTCCTGCTACTTTCTCTCTTCTTGGTATTTGGCAAGCCCAGGTATTTCATGGCAAGTTGTGTGCATGGGGATGTGGGCAGAGGGAGAGTTAGAAACACTCCAGACAGAGAACCCCAACTCGTCCTTGTCTTGATACTCTGCTGAGGACAGCAGTTCAAACCACTTTTACTGTGAGGACGTTCTTTTTAGCCAAGTGGCATAAATGTTTCTTAAGAACAAATTATTTTTAAAGAAAATTTAATTTCCACTCAAAGATAATAAGTCCCCAAACACTAACTCTTGAGAGAGAAACAAAAGAGTCAAGGAAATAGCTCAAGATAATGAAAATCTTGTCTCAGAGACTGGACCACATTGAAATTGCATCCCACACAGGATGCTCTGCTCTCCCCACTTCCATTTCTTTACACAGATAAAACGCATGGCTCTGCTCTTGACTGTATAACTTGCCTCGAACTTTCTAGGTAGGAGAAGCCACCTGGCACCAAGAAGTTTTGCGTCTCTAAGCATGAGTGGCTGCTCCTTGCATCTTGAATGTTATAAATCCCATGAGAAAGGAGGCGGAACCTTGACCACTAATCCTTTATCATAGTCCACCTGGCTATGTAAGGGACTTACAGAGGGACCAGGAGAGTCATTGGTAAAGCACAAGACACCCAAGCCAATGTGTGCCTGACAAACAACAAATCACCTGTGTTCGTAAGGCCCTTGAAATGTGTTGGGTATATCTATGTGTGTTGGGTATATCTATGGTGTGGCTAGGTCCTACTACGCAGCCTGTATTCTACTGAATACTGAATACTACTATGCGGTTGTATTCAGGCCGGTCATACCCGGGGAGGCAGCCCTTTCTTTTCACCCTCTTAGTAGACACTTGAGCTCATCAATTAACATGTCTGTATTGCTATAGAAACTCTTTCCAAGCCACTTATTCCTAAGTTACTAAAAAACAAACCATATGACTACAAGCTCCACCAGGCAGAGCTGTGCATAAAGAAAGAACCCCAGGGAAGTCTAGGAGCCACTGACCAAAAGGCCTTTCCTAAAATCATCATGGGTTTTAAGGTACCCTGCCCAGAAAGCACATATCAGTATCTTGTCTTTAAAAACACACCCATCTCCTTCCCTCTGCCTTCAAGGTTTGCCGGGAGGAGGTGGATTCAGAGAGCCACCTAAGTCCTGAGTTTTAAGCAGCAGCAGTCAGTTGTCTGAGAGGGGTGAGCCCTGAGCACCTCCCAAGGAAAGACAGGCTGCCACATCGATCCTATGTCTTCCTACTTCCTCATTCTCCATCCTGGCTCTGTAAACATGAGTTACCATCTCTTCTACTTGAGCAGTATGAGGACCCCGACTCTACAGTTCAGTTACAGAGCCATCTCTAGAAAGAACAATCTGTTAGAAAAGAGGGTTGGGCTTTTAGCAGAAGCACCACACAGTCCCTCGTTGACTAGAAGCAGCATGGTTATTTCAATGCCCTTCACACTAGAGTTGGTCCTTTCCTGTCAAACGTGGTGTATACAAAAGAGTACAGATTCACTTTCTGGGGTTGTGGTAGTGAAGCACCTCAGCCTGGTGCTCACGGTCAGCCTCCTGCTTCTGCAGCTGGAAGCCTTCATGCAACACAAGTTGGGATTGGCTCCCACTGTGAGAGCACATCCACATCCTGGCTTCTGTGGCTTGGCCGAATGCCTCTGACTCCCGTGGCTGTGGAAGTCCACCTTCAGGGTATCGTAGTATTCTCTTGTATGCCTGTCTCACTTGATATATTCTTGCTGAGTAGGGCACCAGCCATATTGAGTTAAGGTATGGGATACAACGTTCAGTTTGCCTTAATCACCTCTGCAGAGATGCTATTTCCAAACAAGGTCGCATTCTGAGAAACCAGGACTTACATAAATCTAGGGGAGTCCAAAGCAACTCTGAGTAGGTCCCCTCTAGTGACTGATCAAAAATTCACCTGCTAACCCAAAAGACCTTTGGTCAAAAGGTTATTTCCCTTCCATTTTTGTTCTGTAGGGGAAGAACTTTCTCCTCTCCTTCCAGCCTCAAATGAAACTCTCTCCTGAAGGCCAGGTTATGTACCAGACATCCTGAATGCCGCACAAGATGTTCCCAGGACAGGTTAGAGCACAATACTTCGCCCTGGCTCTGATGTCTGCTTTAAGCCATGCTGGGTGCATCCTCTCAACACTCTACCTTGAGCACCAGTAACCCACAGCTCCATAATTAAGTGAGCCCCGAGGACCCTTCCTGGCCTCCGTTTTAATGTTTCTCCTTCCCTGCAAGTGTCTCTTCAGAGGGCTTATTCAGCTCAAGCTCTCTAATCATTTCCCTTTACAGAAAAGCTGCCTGTCATAAATGGAGACTGAGGAAGGGCCTGCCTGTGATTAGGTGGACCCTCTGTCCAAAGGGGTCAGACAGGGTCCCTTCCCAGATGGCATTTAAAACAGGAAGCGTGACAGCTTAAAAGGATCCCAAGAGTACAGGTATGGCGGTGGAAAGGGAAAACGAGCTCAGGCTCAGGGGCCCTCAGCGCGTCTGAAGGCAACGCCCCCATCTTTATCAACAGTTCCAATTGAGATCTGAGGTTTTACAGAATAGACTGTGTCCTGGAACAACAGGCTTAATTTCTCAGAACTGCCCTTCTACTTAAAAAATAGGTCTAGATCTCTGTCTCGCGGATGTGCTCAGTAATTAAACACAGAAAGCCACTCCACCTAGTTACCCATTCTAAGAGAAAGAGGTTCTTGGTAACTATCAAGTCTTCCTCTGGAGTCTTTTAAAATCAGTCTTCCACCTCGGTACAGGTGAGGACATGTAAGGGACTTTGCATAAAGGCAGTTTTTAGGTGTACTCAAGGACTTAAAAGCCAGCCATAGGACACTCAGATCCCTCTGCAAAGGGGTCAGGTACTGTGCGTGATGAGAATCAAGCATCCTGTGAGACTTCTCCAGTGTCTTGGGAAGAGCAGAAACCAGTACTGGGAACGTTTGACGCTAGGTGGCGCTGCTCAGCAAAGAAGCCCGAGGCGGCTGCCTGCTAGGTGACTGTCCAGAATGAAGCAGTGTCTGGGTAGGGGAAGGAAATGATGTTTCTGCAAGATCTCTTACCCAGGAACTCTTTCCCTATCAATTTATAACTCATTTTTGCCTTCTCATCATCATTTGCTGAGCTGTATACCATCCTGTATATTTTAAATCTTGCATCACTACCCCAGATACAACTCCCCCCCACACACACATATACACATAAATTTCGATGGTAGAACACACAAACATTTAACTCTCTTTCCTTAATTAAAAGGATGTGTGAAGAGCTGGTCACAAAGAAACTAAATCAGCCTTGTGATTCTTGCCCAGCAGATAAAGTCTGATTTCAGTGAAGCACAGTTGCAAAGTGATTGATGTATCCTTAGTGAGGTAACCCAATCACAAAAGAAGTCACTTGATATGCACTCACTGATAAGTGGATATTAGCCCAGAAGCTTAGAATACCCAAGATACAATTTGTAAAACACAAGAAAATCAAGAAGAACGAAGACCAAAGTGTGGATACTTCATTCCTCCTTAGAATAGGGATCAAAACACTCATGGAAGAAGTTACAGAGACAAAGTTTGGAGCTGAGACGAAAGGATGGACAATTCAGAGACTACCCCACCAGGGGATGCATCCCATAATCAGCCACCAAACCCAGACACTATTGCATATGTCAGCAAGATTTTGCTGAAAGGACCCTGATATAGCTATCTTGAGAGAGGCTATGCCAGTGCCTGGCAAATACAGAAGTAGATGTTCACAGTCATCTATGTGATGGAACACAGGGCCCCCAATGGAGGAGCTAGAGAAAGTACCCAAGGAGCTGAAGGGGTCTGCAACCCTATAGGTGGAACAACAATATGAACTAACCAGTACCCCCAGAGCTTGTGTCTCTAGCTGCATATATAGCAGAAGATGGCCTAGTTGGCCATCAATGGTAGGAGAGGCCCCTTGGTCTTGCAAACTTTATATGCCCCAGTACAGGGGAACATCAGGGCCAAGGAGTGGGAGTGGGCGGTAGGGAAGCAGGGCGGGGGGCGGGTATAGGGAACTTTTGGGGTAGCATTTGAAAGGTAAATGAAGAAAATATCTAAAAAAAAAGATTTTTTAAAAAAGAGCTTGCTTTTAAAAATAAATCGGCTTCCGATGAAATTCAACACGCCGCACTCAGCGGAGCAGGGATCCCACTTCTAGATGAGTGTTGGCATCACTTGCCCACCAGTCTCTGCAGCGCTCAAAGCAGCTCTGTGCAAACTGGCCTCAATAGGGGTGGGGCCACAGCCCAGGAAGCTTGTCATGTAACAGTGAGAGGACTATGCTTGAGGCCATGGAAAAAGCTGGATGTCGGGATGATCCTAACCCCAATGCCACAGAAAGCAGAGACAGGTAGATCTCCCTGGGAAGCCAGCCCAGTCTTAACAGGGAGCACAGGGCCAATGAAAGAACTGTTCTCAAAAGAAAAGGAGGGAGGGGTGTGTGAATGCGTTCTTGGGAAGGCAAAGAGAGGAAGGGAGGGGGGGAGGGAAGAACTCTGGCCCCTGTGATGGCCCACACTCACATATGCATTCATGGCATGCACACATGGGCATAACTTAATACGAGAGAACAAATAAAATTTGCAAATAATGCAAATAACTCCATTAGCAATAAAGCAGTATGGATAGCAGCATGGTATTGGGCTCTATGAGATGAGTCTGGTACAAAAGACAAGAAACTTTCTGGAATAGCTCTACTTAAGTGGGAGTAGACACCCATGTGTGGGGATGTGGAAATAGTCACAGAGCCGAAATAGTTTTATAGCAGAGCTAGGCTTGCAAACAGCTCGCCCACTATGTTCACATCCTTCAAGAAGATTTGTCCCGACACATTTTCCCTCTGATGTGAAGAATACAGCCTCTTTGTCGCATCTGTCCCTCCCGCCTAATTTTTTTTGTTTTGTTTTGAATAATTTAGCTAAATACTTCATTAGTTGTGTTTTAAGTGCTTATGCTTCCAACTAATGAATTGTCCAAATCCCCGTCATCGGGCCTCCACTGCAGTCATTAGAACCTTAATTGCCAAGCAGCTGAAGTGATGCCTTTTGTTTATTCTAATTGCTATTAGGAAGATGCACCAGAATTATTTGTAATTTATTAGTCACATAAAAATAATGAGGAATGAATAAAGCTCTTTGCCCTGCAGTGATTCTCAAGGTGCAGAGGAAGCATGTTTAAGCACAGCTGCTCTTGGGAGCTCTGTCTCCGCCCAGAGTTGCCCTTTTCCTACCTGGTAGGGCATGTGATGCCCTCGCAGGTCGCTTACTATGGCTTCACTCGAGACTCTTGTGAAGGAACTGGTCATCATCACTACACCCTCACATTGAATGAATTAGTGCGTATCATCCACTCCTGGTGTCACAGTGCCAACCATTGGCAGACAGTTTACCTATTGCATTCAGGACCAGGGCCAGGGGCCAGGACTTCAGTGCCTGTCATCCAGAACTTTGGGGACTTACCAAATTGCTCACTCAGTAAGATGCCTGCCTTGCAAACAAGAGAACCTAAATTCACCCATACCCACTTTTAAAAATAGCAAAACCGAGTGTGGAGACGTATGCTTATAATCCAAGCACTTGGGAATTAGAGACTGGCAGATCCCTGGAGTTCTCTGGCCAGCCAGTCTACTTGCTAATGTTGAGGCTAGCACGAAGGACTGTTGAAAATTAAAATGTAGAAGAGGCAGATAGCAGGTAAAGGATGACACTCAAAGTTGTCTTCTGGTCTACACATACAGAAGCACACTATGTGTGTGTACTTGCACACACAAGAACACACACATCTGGAATAGCTCTACTTAAGTTGGAGAGGCCCAACATCCGTCCGTATACAGGAGGTACATAAAACAAAGTGCCTGTCTGATCAGACAACTGGCAGTCATAACAGTTTGGAGAAACAGTAGACCATAAAACAAGATCTAGAGTGGATTCAGATAGAGGATGTACGTCCATTTTCTTATATCTGATATAAAACCACCCCACCCCCCCAGGGAATAACAATTTTCATACTGTCTACATCGTTGCTGACACTAACAGTACCCATCAAGATTTTTCCTTGGAAGAACTGAGTTCCACGTGCCTCTGTTCCATATCTAAAGCTGGAAAATCTCCACGAAAACAGACATCTGACTTGCAAGGGCTTCCCATTCCAGCCAAGGAGTAGATCACCATTAAGAAGCCCAGTTCCCTTCTCCCACCCCACCCTCGCCTCCTGACCCCCCCCCCCCATTTGCCCTTTTCTTGCGGTCCTTGCAGACTCTCCAATGTACTTTCCATCAAGTTATGAGAAAGGGTGCCAGCTCTTCCAGACACAAGTGCATTCATGCCCATGCTTTCTGGATTTGGTTAATCATTTATAAACTATTCTTTATGAAGAACAGGTTCAGGGCCTCCACAGTTTACAGTTATCATCCTAGCCATGGTGGCCCACATCTGCAATCCCAGCACTTGGAAGGACAGCATAGGGGCATCTCATCATTCAGAGCCAATGTGGATGCTATCACAAGAATTCATCTCCAAATAATTTGATTAAAAATATGTCACCCTAATCACCTACTGTTGCCATACACTCTGCTTTCCCATTTACAAAGGAGGGCAATAAAGGTTCCCACTGGGCCAAAAAAAAAAAAAGATGCCGCACTGAGTAAAGGCATTTGTTACCAAGAATGATAAGTATAATCTCCTGGGACCCATATAGTGGAAAGACCATATGATAGAAGGAAAAGACCAACTCCCAAATGCTGTCCTCTGACCTCCATGTGTGCACTGTGGCCCAAGCACATGCACACATACACACACACACACACACACACACACACACACACACACGCATACATGCAGTGTGCATACACACCACAAAGAAATAAATAGATAAATTAATAAAACTTTATTACATTTTAATTATTTTTAAGTTTCTCATACAATATATTCTGATCCTATTCTTCTCCTCACCCCAGTCCTTCCAACACCCCCCACCCCCACCTCCAATGCTAGAAGCTTCTTAGACTATGCACATACACAAAAGGAATGTAAATGGAGTTACCCGGCATGGGGATTTGAATGAGAATAGCTTCCACAGGCTTATACATTTGAGTAGTTGGTCCCCAGTTAGGGACGGATTGGGGGCGTGGCCTTTTGAAGGAAGTGTGTGACAGAGGGCAGTCTTTGAGGTTTCCAAACCAACATGCCATGCCTGCTGTACACTCTGTTTCTTGCTTGCTGTTAGAGGTGTGAGCTCTCGGCTCTGCTCTGAGCATCTGTCTCTGCTCTGCTCTGACCGGCTCCAAGCCTCTGGATTGCCACACCAGCTATGTCAAATTTTCATCTCTGATATGACTTGCAATGTTTGAGAACTTAAAGCACCACCTCTGGAGGCTAATTCAATGTAAAGGGTGGGGGGGTTACAGAAAGCACACACCCAGGAATCAAGGACAATGTGGGAACATTTCTCCAGAGAAGTTGAGTCCAATGTCATGCTCCTGATTGCTGGACTCTGCCTCAAGACAGCACTGAGGGGCATACTCTCCATGCTCTCCAAAGCAAAGAAGAACCCAAGGGCCAAAGAGAAGAAGCCATCACCAGCTCTGTTCATGCAACTGAGCTTCATCGTAACAGTTATAGACACTACCCCTGGCTTTAAGGAAACAACGACTTAGAACAGCCTCTCCAGCTGCAGACAGGAAGACAAAGCCACAAGATTCCGTAAGGTGCATGGAACCTAGCTGGAATCCAGGTGAGGCCCTGGGTAGCCTGAACCCAAGAGGGAGCAAGGTTCTGGAGATAGGGGGTTGATGAAAGGAGATAAGATGTTGCTGTGAATGGCAGCTAGCACGCTGACGGAATGGGCGAGGCAAGTGGTGGAGCTTGCTGGCTTGAACCAGAGTCAGGACAGGGAAATCAGCTCAGGGTGGCTCATGCTGTGTCTGGGATCCCTCGGATCAGGATCATCTTATTTCTTATGTTAGAGAAGCTTTGTATCCGAGCCTGCAGGTGTGTGAATATGCTAGCCTGGGCCCAGCTGTCCCTCATGAATACATTCAGAATAGTCCTGTCTCCACAAGGCTGGCACATCACATGGGAGTTTAACACCCAATGAGGATTAATTTGCGGAGAAATTTTCCAGTTTCCTGTGTAGGTGAGAAGTAGCAACAGGTGAACATTGACTAAACAAGCCCATGACAGAGACCTTACAGGAAAACAATCCCAGCTCTTGTCCAGTCTGAAGTGCATACTTCTCAAAAGGCAATGTCAGCTTAGAAGCTCTTCTGAGGTTTAGTGTATGGAGGCCTCTGTACACAAATGAGCAACATCAGTATAAAGAGAAAGGACGGTGCTACAAAGAAGCATCTAATTGAATATCGAGTGTTGTTCCAACTGTGCCAGACAACAGGCTGTGCACATGCAGTTACAGGGATGGCCACAAGAGGGCAGTCAAACACGTTCACGCCAGAAGCACAGCAGCAGGAGGGTGAGCCTCAGGCTTGAAAATGACCAACGCACACCCTCTGCCTGAGAAGTCTCTCAACAGAGAAAAAGTACAGGAAGTACAAGCAAGGGCCATATCTATACCTGACACTAAGCTCTAAGAGTGAATGTGAAACTCTTTAAATCTACAAGTAGAATTAACTTATGATGGAGCTACAGATAGAAAAGGTAGACTAGAAACTATTTTTATTCAGAAAATTAAGGCTTAATAATAAACACCAGACAGGAAACACAGGCCGAGGTATGGATGCACAGTGTGCTGAAAGGGGAATCACCAAAAAGAACTTAAGTTAGCGTTCCTGCAATTCCTGTGGGGTTTGCTTCTGTTTTTGTTTGATCAAGGAAGACTTTCTAGGAAGACGCGATTGAAATTTATAACTTTTTTTTTTTTTTTTGCATTTCTTTTTTTTTTTTTTACTACTTTTATTAGATATTTTCTTCATTTACATTTCAAGTGTTATCCAGCTAGTTCCCTATATCCTCCCCCCTCCCGGCCCTGCTCCCCTACCCACCCACTCCCACCCCTTGGCCCCTGCGTTCCCCTGTATTGGGGCATATAAAGTCTGCATAACCAAGGGGCCTCTCTTCCCACTGA